>JAOXJJ010000589.1:91509-107299 GCA_025769935.1 Phoenix roebelenii
CATAAGTTTATTAAATGGGTTAGATTAGGTTAAATGAGTTACATGGTTAAATAAGTTAAAGTTTTAAATATTAACCCAGGCTGTTTAATAAATAAGTCTCGGCAGGTTAACCCATTTATAATCTATATCCGTTTTATGCCCAACCTAAACTTGGTAAAAAGAGGTTATTTGCAGGTCAAGTTGTCAAGTTGACGCGTAAATTGCCACTCCTAATCAAGTCAAGTTGTCAGTTTTATCTTATTTTATTTCCGGCTTTTCAACATGCTAAAATTCAGAACCAGGCCAAACAAATAAGCCATTTTTAGTGTGAGTTGACTCGTCTATTGATTCAATTAGTGTCGAGATGGTGCATTAATTATTAATGTTAGGTGCAGAAATTTAGTAAGGGTGGCAATTGGGTCGGGTCGAATACTGGTCGGATCAAAAATTTTATCAACCTGAACCTGACTTATTTATTAACTAAGTCAAAAATTTAAATCTAAACCCAATCTGTTATTAAATAGGTTACAAAATCCTGAGGTCGACTCTTGAAGTCCTGGGGTCAATAACTAAGATCTTCGGGTCGACTCTTGAAGTTCTGGAGTCGACTTCTGGAGTTTTGGGGTTGATTCTTCTTCACTTGGGATCGACTCCTCTACTACAAAAGCTTCCAAAATACTTCAAATATTTCTCCAACTTTAAAATTTGTTTTTTCATACTTCTCTAATCTTTCAAACGCATTGAGCTTCCTATAAAACAAATTGACTATTCCAAAAATATAAAATTATTAGTATCATAATCAAATATTTTATACTCACTTCTTAAATAATTTAAATGGATTGGGTCATGACCTGACCCATTTATTAAACAGATCAAAATGGATAAAATGGGTTAAAAGTCTAGCTTGAATCCGACTTATTTAATAAGTAGGTCCAGACAAGTTAACCCATTTATGACCTAAATTATTTGTGTCAAATCCGATTCTATTTGCACGTCAGGTTAATGAGCCAGATCATAAATTGTCATCTCTAGACTTTGGGGCACGGGTGGGCCAATCATCTTAGACCATGATGGGTGGCTTATGTCTACTTGTGAAATAGAGACAGCTTCCACTTTATGGTTACCTTCCATACCTTGATAGATTTTTCAGTAATTGCAAACGGTCGAATGATAGATTTACAGTATCATCCTTCCAGCAATCTCTCGGATCGTCCATCCCGTTGACTCATGCAGTACACGATAATACACCGTGTCACGTGTTGACTGGTACCATTCTAGCCACCCAATCACCAACTGCCACGTCGCCGCGATGATCCGAGCACTGACCAAAGGATGTGCTTTGGCCTTTCCCAGTTTTTAGCGCACCACCCATCTTGTCATGGTGAACGCGAAGTCCACCATGCATCGGTCTCGTTGAAGTCATTCAGATCATTCCTTCCCCGTTCCTCTTTTGAACTCCCGTCCCGTTCTGCAGCGTTTGCAACGCGATCGCATCCTTCTAAACCAAGGCGAAGGAGCAGCAAAACAGGGTGGCTGGCTGCCGACAAACACCAGGAGAAGGAGAGCCGACGCACAACCAAGTACTCCCATCCTTCTCATAAAACCAAGCATAATCTCGTATAAAATATACCCCTTTGATTAACTTGTAAGCTGGATCTAAGCTTAATGGTAGTGTTCCCTCATCATTTTTGTGATGCTCGTCACCGTTTGGAGCACATTGTTCCAATAGTTTCGTAAAATTGTGAATGTGAGCCATTTGTTCGACGAAATACCCCAATAAAATGGAGTCACGTTTTCTGATGCTCAGTACCCTTCATGGGTGGTCAAGTGACTATGAGTTGAAAGGTGATGGAACTATTTTAGTTACACTAGTTAATATGTGTTGACTGCTGTCGATTCTTGTGGTGGTGGTGGGAGGATAATGTTTGATTAAATGCTTGTGAATCATGTGATAAGGAAAAAACATGTATTCCATTACTATAATTATATATGACACATGTATTCCATTCTAAGATGTATATTTTCTTCTCTCGCATATCTTATGCTTCTGATATTCTTATACATATGTTAAGGAAAAAATAATTTTGTAATGTTGAAGCTTAATAAATTGACTTTTGTCACCTATTACTTGGATGCGAACTTTGTGTAGGAAATATATTTTAGATACATTTGATACTATATTATAACTGCCCTAATAACTTTTGCTCCATTCTCCATGTTGGGTTGCCGACCAACTCAATTGTCGGGCATCCTACTTGTCCTTTTAACTCGAGCTTGAGATATCAGCATCAGTATCATTAATCCTGGATCAGATTTTTCAGATGATCTGGGTCTTGGCTGAATTTATCTGTTTTTGGAATGCTCATGTTGGGTGGATGTTTGTTTTAATAGAACATGACTCATATGGTTGGAGGACGAACTTTTATTTGGTCTGCTAGCATTCCTTTGCCACACCACAAGTCATCTTTTATTGTGATTACTAACTGAACATTTAAGAAGCAGTTGAAAGAAAAAGTTAGTGTCTTAAAAGTCATACATCTGTTTCAACCAGAAGGTGCCTGTATGAGCTGACTGGCACAGCTTTGGTTCTACATCCTTTCCAGCTCTGAAGGTTTTTTCAGCAGAGAAGGCTGACTGTTAGAATTTATTAAACAGCTAAGAGCCACCCTAGGCATCAGAAGCCTGTATGCCGAACCCCAACATATAAAGAAGTAATCTATCAAATCCTGGTTCCAATTTGAGCTTTATATGCTGTACTTCTAGAGATGTTAACTTATTGTGTTCTTCTGATTGAGTTATTTTCTTTTTTTTTCCTTTTTTTTAAAAAAATAGAAAATTTAGATTATACCAAGATCACTGTGTCTTGGTATTTAATTTTAAATGATGCACAAATGCTTAGGAACTGGCTGCGTCAATTGTATCTATAGCATACCAATTGATACATTCACTTCAAACTGTGTCTTGGTATTTAGGTTTTCCATAGCTCTTTCTTTTCTGGTTGGGAATGTATATTTATCATGTTAATTATCAGGCTATATGTGTATTACATAAATTACTCTGATAAACCTTTTGGTTTATTCATCATTAGAGTTTGTCTATTTGTAATAATTTTTAAATTTTTAATCCATTTGAAAATATTATGACAAAGGTTTCATGTGGAGTCATTCAATTGCTTTTCCTTGCAGGGTCATTGCTACAAAAGAGGGAAAATTTAACTTTTTTTTTTTTGATGTAATCATAGATAAGTTCTCTAGCTATCTTTGTCCTGTTTCAACAGTCAGATGATGCTTAATACGCTTGTCAATACTTTTATCATTTCTCCCCATTCTTTCCCTTCTATTCAGCTTCCACTTGCTGACTCTTAGTTTCACCTCTGTAGACCATGTATAGAATGAGCTAATTCGGTACATACACTATTTTGAATCGGTTTCCTGTTCATCATTATGTTTTGCCTTTCTTCATTCATGTTATCCACCATTCCCCCACCAAGAATCCTGACCGATACCACCACCAAAATTTTTCAGCAATTTCCATGTAAAAATTTCTCTAGTACATATGTCCGACAGCCTCCCAATAAGTTTCATTATCCTATGTCTTCTCCTAAGTCAGCAACACTTTCCCTTCAGGAAGAAGTTGAAGAGAGTGAAAAACAACCAAAACTCAAGTGGTCTGACATAGGACCTGACATAACAGAGGCCCAGAAACAGGCTATTTCTCAACTTCCTCCGAAGATGACTAAACGCTGCAAGGCCCTCATGAGGCGCATCATATGCTTCTCTCCTCAAGATGAAAACCTGCCTCTCCTTTTGGCTGCATGGGTAAAGGTCATGAAGCCCAGGAGAGCTGACTGGTTGTCGGTTCTCAAAGAAATGAAGAGAATGGAAAATCCACTGTTCATGGAGGTAAGTCATTACCTTTTCATCCCGTTTGTGTTGCTATCTCTTTCCTTATCAATTTAATAAATACTCCTCTATAGTTCTGCTCTAATGTGTGCTAAATGATCGATCCCCTTGAGTTTTGTTTGCAAGCATATTGCTACCGTTTAGATAAGAAGGACAATTTCAGATTCTACATCATTCAGTGCTTGTGCTTGTGAAATTGCTTGGCTTGGTTTATGAATCCAAGCAATTCATATTGTGTTCCTTATTCAACAAAACTATCATATTTAGTTTTCCTTTCTCTACTGTAGTAATTACTTGCAGTTTTTGTTTTATGTACTGGACAGTATTGCAATTTCCTAGTATTAGCAAGGATGGTAGGCAAACGTTAACCAAATTTTGGATTAACAAATTTTGGATTGTCATAAAAATTTCTTCTGAGTTAACCAGGTCTGAGAAGATATGTGGTTTTTGATGAGCCATCTAACATCCAGGCAGATTATACAGTAACTGATTGAGTTATTCACGATAGATTTAGTTATATATGTACATCTATTCATAGTAGCATAAACAATTTATCTACAATCCCACATACATATCCCATACCTGTTCAATTTAAATCAGAATCCTTTATCATATGGCTGTGATGTGGTTATTATTTTATAATTATCTGGTAAGACTTGGTTTTCTTCTTCAAATGTGCTTACACAAACCAAAGAACTGGGCCAAATGTGGTATATGATGTATGGATGAGTTCAATGATTGGAGAAGGTCCTAACGTTCAAAAGAGGCACTTTGTAAGGGTATTAATTAAGCAGAGGCATGATGGAAAGAATAACAAACTCTGCTATTGTTGTGTTGGAAGTACATTTGCATATGCAATATAAACTGCAAGGAAACAGTTGCCTGGCAGATTTATTGGCTTTTGACTTACCTAAGAGCCTAGTGGGAAAGTCAGCTAAACATGGGATTACTCTTTGATGACATTTGGTCCATATACGCCAGCTTACAAGATTAACAGCTTGACAAAGATCTCTTGTGGCGCCAAGGAGTCCTGTATGAGCAGAGTCTTAATTTGAGTCATTGTGTATCAATAGTTTTCCAACATGGTAAATACCTACATAAAGATGGCCTTTTCTGGCCGGTTGCCATTTTTTTATCAATATAATCTTTTTTTCCAATATAAATAATGTATATCTACATAATAAAAAATATCATGGCAAGAGAAAATTAATCCAGAAAACTTTAGCAGTTGATGGAATGGCTTCCATCTGTCAAATATTCCTTCCTCTTGCATTAGTTAATTTCACATCCTTTATTGTCAAGTTTGAAATTTAAATTATGGACCTGTTTTAACTTTCTCGGCTGAATTTGAGGTACATTCTTCTTTTGGACGATGCTTTCAGTGGAAGAAAATGAAAAAGTCGAAGGTAATCATCATTCCAGATGATTATATAGGTGACTTTTTTGTATCTGTATTATGATACCATTGCATTTCCATGTATGATACTAGAACTAGTCTGATGGATAGTTTATTCTCCTACGTTGTGTTTTCTTATAGATGAACTTGTATCAAGTTATTAAATATACTAGTCCTAACATCATTTATTTTCTTAGGTAATGGAATATGCCTTACTGGATGACTCTTTCGAAGCTAATGTGCGTGACTATACCAAATTGATTGGCACATATGCAAAGCATAATCTTTTGCAGAATGCTGAGAATTCATTCCAAGCCATGAAAAATAGAGGTTTTGCATGCGATCAGGTCACCCTCACCGTCCTAGTTCACATGTACAGCAAGGCCAGAGACCTTAATCGGGCCAGGGAAGCATTTGAATATATCAAATTGCTTGGCATACCTTTAGATAAAAGAGCTTATGGCTCAATGATTATGGCCTATATTAGGGCTGGAATGCTAGAACATGCAGAGAGTTTAGTAAAAGAAATGGAGGCTCGAGAGATTTTTGCAGGAAGGGAAGTTTACAAGGCATTGCTTAGAGCTTATTCCATCGCTGGCAAGGCTGATGGGGCTCAAAGAGTGTTCGAGACCATACAATCTGCAAGAATAGTTCCTGACAGTAAACTCTGTGCTCTTCTTGTGAATGCTTATTGTGTGGCAGGTCTGAGCGAGAAAGCTCGCAGCGTACTGGAGAACATGAGGAGTGCTGGGCTGAAACCAAGCGACAAATGTGTTGCCTTGATGTTGGGTGCTTACGAGAAGGAGAACATCCTTGACAGAGCACTAGCCTTTCTGATGGAGATGGAGGGTGATGGTGTTGTGCTTGGCCCAGAAGCATCACAGGTCATGGCGGGCTGGTTCCATAAACTCGGGGTGGTGGATGAAGTGGAGCATCTTCTGAGAGAATTTTCTGAGCAGGAAGGAAAACAGAAACTACATTCCTTGTAGTGTTTCTTAAACAAAGGTGGTATGAGTTGTAGGGGATTTTCCCTAATGGATGCTTTTTTGCAGTAAATAAGTGTATTGTGCTTGATGTTACTTCAAGGCACATGAAAATAGTAAATCCAAATGGCTCCTACAATGTTCTGTGACTTCAATTTGCCTCATCATTTGAGAAGAGTTTGGAGGTGAAGGAAGAGTAAACAAGCAGTTCAAGTCATCCATGCACACCTTGTGGTTGGCATTGTCTTCTAGTTTATCCTCTGATCAATGAGCTCTTATTAGGGTATCAACTGTGTTTTATGTGTCACATGCCATATAGGAAGCTGGTTCGGTCGTAATATGTTGCTGCCACCCAAGCAGCACCTAACTCATTTCCTTCCAAATATATGTTTTGTTTTGTTTTCATCACATACAAGCATTTGCACTAAAATACTTGTTAGAAGAATTGGAAACTTATATGCATTTTTATGTAAACAAAAAAAATCACAAATAAGTTTTCACAGTTCCATTTCAACTCATACCTATGCCAAAATTCAACTAAAGAGAATTTATAAGCTTTAAAGTGTGTGCATTATCAAATGATTTTCAAAATAATAAAAGGATGGCTTAACATGTATGTATATGCACCCCAAAAACGAAGAGTTCTGAGTACCATGCAGCACCATTCTTCCAGCAATATATAATTGTCAAATATAGAGCAATATTCTTGTCAATAGTCTACCATATATCTGTATATCTTTTATTGAAAAATTTCCATTTCAGGTGCCATTAATGCAGAGAAAGCATAGATTTATTTAAAAAAGAGTACATCAATATGATAACAACACTTGTAATAAAGAAGTGAAACCTTTGTCATTTCAAACAAGCATTGAAACTGGATTGAGGACATGCTGAGACCAGACTCCTAAAACATCTGTTGAATTCAGAGCACCAACAGGATCCAAATTCTATAATTACCTTTAAATTGATCGGTTTTTAGAATAAAACAGTAAACAAATGGAACTTTTCTATAAGATTCGATCTGTAGAGTTGAATTTGAGCATTGAAACAAGACCGATGCATATAAATCACTGATTGGTTGGAGGCGGCATCAGAGCTTTCAAGTGGAAAGAAAGATAACATGGAGAAGAGAGCTTTCTCTAACCTTTTGGCTCTAGTCTTAGATCGGTTTTCTTTTAGAGATTAGGGAACCTCAGAAAAGAGGGGATTAGAGGTGGGGGTTTGATTGGAGTTTGACTGAAATGGATTAGAAAGAGAGGAAAGAATGACATCTACCGTCTCATGACATAATAGCTTCTCATTGGCACCCATATGTTGCACAGCTTCTAGAAATTAGTAAGCGTATCCCTCTTGCAAAAGCTTTGCATGTACATAGAATTACAGGAACCCTTTGGGTGGCATTTGGTGATCTAAATGGTATCATCAAGATGATCATCACCCATGATTTCTTATCCTGGAGTGATCTAATCCCGGATGATTTAAGATCACCATATTTAGTATACTATATTTCGGTAAATAAAGATTCCCGGCTATCCACAAATACTTTATTTAGTATTCTATGAAAATCTAAGATTACCAACTATATAATTCCAAAATTACCTCTATATAATTCCAAAAATATATTTATTAATCAAATAGAATATATTCTAATAAAATATTAATATTTTGCATAAAAATATGTTTATTAATCCTATAAATTATTAATCAGATAAAGATATATTCATACTTTGTTATTATAGAATTAATATTTTTATTTATACTAATAATATATTATTTTTTTAATACTATTATTTATTTTGATTAGGAAAATAAGGGTAAATAGAAGTAATATATTAAATGATTTCATTATATAGATATAAAGCATAATAATATATTTCTATTATCATTTAAATTGATCTTTGAATAATAATATAACAATAATATTATTAATAATATAATATAATATACATCATATATACAATATATGTAAATATCCTTATAGTATTATATAATATATATATATAATATTAATGTAATATATTAATGGTATATTGATATATTATTTTTTTTGGCTAGATTGGGAGATATTTTTTTCTCATATTTTAGCCTAAGATCATTATCTAGGATGATCTTGGATATCCGATTTTAAAGACATGTATTCCATCACTGGGAACGGTGATTTAAGAAGCGAGTATGAATTGAGATAAGTACCACACAAGATTATTATGGTGCAATCAAACATGGTGATCTCATTACCTCCACTACATCATCCTTGTTCTTGGAACAATTGCCCCCATACCTAACGTCCCGTTATTGTACATAATTTCATGGGCTTTTGACATTCTAATTCTGAACATCAGCTTCATAGGAAATTTTGCTTTTGTCGTTTACTTCTTGCGTTTCTCATCCTAAATTTCTTCCTGAAAGCTCTTGCAATTGCTACAAAGGTGACCTTTAAATGTTAGGAATCCTGATTCTATACTTAAATAGTATTTGAGAATGGGAGCTATCTAGATATGCTAGAACCTGCATAGACTTGAGTTCATAGTTCTTGCATCAGAAGCTACCTAAGGAAAATGTTTCACACCAAGCACCACATTGCACATGAAAAAAGAGACAAACACTGAATGACTGAAACAGCCCTTGCAGCATTCTTTCCTATCAAAGTTCTACCACCCTTGCTGGCCTCTTCATCACCCACGCAAATGATAAGCTCTGCCAAAAACGTCCGTCTCAGTGTCGCATGTCTGTATCTCAGAAAAAGGAACACCGAAAAAAAAAAAAAAAACTGAAATTAATTTTGAGCAATCACAAGCCATGGATTATAACTGGAACTGTCTTCACCGAATCATCATTGTCTTTGCTCTGAGATCGCGGACCGCTGAGCAATAAAGACAGCTGACATAACCATGCCAATTTACTAGGTGTGGTGGAAGCATAAAATCTACCATGAACACAAGGCAAATCTGATGCCAACTATATATGAGAACAAAACATTGGTATCCCAAAGGTGCAGGATCCGATCACTTGAAAAAGCCCAATTTGAGACTCAGTTACAAGTAGATTAAAAACTACAAAATAAATTAACATTTGAATGGGTGTTCGATTGCATGCCCATTAAGTCCAGGAGATCAAACAATTTTTAGGGGCAAAAACAATCACTCGACAAAAACACGAGCCTCAGCAGGATTTACTAGCTAATGCGTAAACATGAACCCGTGCTAGTTTAATCTCATAATTACTCATTGTCTTCAGTTTTTGCCCTTTTCTTCTTTTTCTTTTTCCTTTCAGTTTCCATTTGGACATCACCGTCCAATTCTTCTTGATCCTTCTTCTTTTTCTTCTTTTTGGCAGCCCCATTTTGTTCTGTGTCACGACCATTCGCCCCATTCACTGCTTCTGTAGCCACCCTGTCTTCCTGTTGCTCCTCTGCCAACTTGTGTCTCTTTTTCTTCGTTTTCTTTTCAGTTTCAGGTTCTGCAGGAGCCTCCCCATCAGAAACAACTCCAGTCTGTTTATCCACATCCATGGGCTCACCGTTCACAACTTCCCCTTTAGATTTCTTTTTCCTACTTTTCTTCACGGAAGCTTCATCCTTCGTATGTCCATCTGAATAGACAGTTCTTTTTGTCAGCGCATATCAAAGCCTAGCTTGCTGACTACCACTTGACAACGTGAAAATGCAAGCAGCTTTATTGAAAAATCAGATGTGAGAAAGGTAATAAACAAGAAGCAGATGCATTAACAGAGCAGATTAGAACTAAAAACGCTAAGGTGTATTGAGAAATTACAAAAATTAGGATTCAATGTGATTGCAAAGTGACCAATATCTTCTTCTAGAATCCAAATAAGCTTCTGAACAGATGAAATTAGTATTGGAAGCATCAAAAAACTGACTCTCCAACCAAGAGATGTGTTGTCAAAGGCACTCCAGGTGCTCGCCTAGGCACTCAGGTGAGGTGAGGAAGCCTCTGAGCACCTCAGCAACCCCCAAGCAAAGTGAGTTTACTACGGTGAAGCCTAGCCGAGCTCTGGGATAGAGCCCAGGAAGCGCCTCTCCAATATCCAGCAAAACTCTTCCTAGCCCTTTTCGCCCATTCTTTTAAAGCTTTGTCAGCTTTACTTTTATCTATTGGAGTTCTTATAAATGAAGGGCTACTCAAGGATATTCAATGATTTACTTCTTTGCGTTATGTTTTTTTCTTAGAAGCATCAACTGATATTTGGGAAGTGATACTTTCCTATCATGTTTGAATTTTTTCAGTCCACTAAAAGATGTCTAGTGGTTTATCTTTGCTGACTTCTGTTTAAAAACACGATATGAGAAGTGGCATTTGATGTGATGCTTTGGATGTGAAACATCTAATTATACAATTATGATTTTTGATGTTGAAACTTGCATAACTATTATGATAATGACTGTATTGTTTGCATGTGATATTTATTTCTAATATATTTTTGCTGAATTTTTAATAGCTTAGCATCTTGCTTTCTTCAGGCAGGTGCCTTTTTGGTGCCTAGTGCCCCACAGGCAATACAGAGTCTTGTCACCTTAAAAAATCCTTTTGTTTTGGCCAACCTTGACAAAGAATAGATGATTATCAATCAGATGAGCATGCAGTTTATGGACTTGCACACTATGAAAAAAATGAGAACTTCCAAAATGTCAAAAAGTTCTCTGCTACTGCTGGAGCATTTATGTGTGAAGATTTAGATAGTGAAAGGCCCATACCATCCGCCTGTTGGGAGACCATACTCTCAACAGCAGCTTTCATCACATCAACATTCTTGCGAGGTGCAACGCCCTTGTCATAGAAGTCCAATCTCTCTTCAACCTGTCCGCGTAGCTTTTCTCCAAAAATAGACGTATTCATCTCTGAATGTATTATTTTACTGATTAATTACGAAACACAATATCTAGAAAAATATACATGTATAAAAAATGATACATCCTCCACAAACAAAGACAAACCAGAGAAGCAATCGATACGGCAAGCAATAGAACACTTATTCGCAAGGTAACGAGCTAAACGGCCCTTGTTTCGAGCAGATGCCCGGCCAATAAATGAAGAGTGGAAGATGAGGCCATACTTCGGAGTGTTTCCTCGAGTTTTCAATGCTCTATAGACATCAAAAGAAAATAATAATGCAAATAATACAAGTTCAACATGATTGAAGTTTGCTAAACGGCTAGTACTGCAAGTAAATATTTTAAACTGCAATTTCAGGAAAGGCACGATACCATATCAATTAATCTATTTGGTAAGTGCAAAATATTGAACAAGACCTCTGCAAAAATAACCTAGTTGTTTTACATGCAAGAGCTGCTTGAACAGTATCCTCCATCGTTTGAAGGAATGTCCAAAATTTACGTTCATAAGATGACTCAAATTTCGAGCACACCCTATCCCTGTATAGATGGTGCCTTTTCTTTTTCTTTTTCTTTTTTTCATTGAATGGCCAAGGTTGATGCTAACTTCATATGACTAAAGACGAAGGTGCTAGGGTGGGAAATTTAAACCTGAAAAGTGCCTTCTCAGCACCAAGTATCTGAAGAGTAGACGAAGGACATTTTGCTAGATTTGAAAGACTCCCAGCATGGGAAATCAAACGAGCACCAACAACTTCACCTATAAGAGATGTGAGATTTGGTGCTATATCATTCATTTTTGCGACAAGATACTCGTACAGCTTCTTCCTATATTCAGAGAGATCCATGACTCTCTGAGCAAACTGCTGAACATTAATCAAATCAATTGGAGACAGGTCCTGTCCTGAAAAAGCGACAAGAAGAATAAATGGAGGATAACATTTCAAAATATTACAACAGGAAAGTGGTCTCATATTATGTGTTACCCATGGATGCTTTAGCTGCTTCTACAATTTCTTTTGCCTTGTCCTCATCACCTACTATGTCTGCTAATGAAGGGATATGATTATCACATAACTCTGATTTGTTCTCCACAAACTTTGCAATTTTGGCATATAGATAGTTGTCATTTATGATCTTCACCAGCTCTGGGAAATGCCAAGAGTACCATTCTCTGCACAATGAGGTAAATCAAATGTTTAGAGGCAATTTTCACCACTGCATGGATTAAAAATAAGGTCTATGTAAGACCAGGTGTAAGACCAGGTCACCATTGCACATCTCGGTAGCATATAGAATTCCAGAAATTTTTTTCCTTGCAAACTTATAAAATTACTAAGCGTATATTGACCTACTTAGCAACTTAGATATACCCCCAACCTGAAAAGGGGAAAACACTAGCTTTCTCCTATTCCATAATCTCGAGTTGCACAAGCCTAAGATACATAATCAGTGATTATATACCATGAAACAGATATGACATTTACAATGAGAATTGATTCTGAGGCCTCAACATGTCTATTTCCCTTGTACTGTTCTTTAAAAGAATAATAATAAAAGGCGGATCTATTTTCTAACATTTTTATTGTCTTAAACAATTGGACTAATACAAATTTATACATAAAGAGTCTGGGACAGCTTCAACCAAAATCGGCCATCAACAAAAACAGTCATCTGCAGCCAGACATAATTAGACCCTTGTCCTCCACATATAAGGCATGCAATGCATCAATTATTATTGTGTTAACTATCAACAATAAGCACAAAATTTTCATCAGCCATTCTACAAAATGTAGCTAGTCATCTGCAAAATCATATAATGAGAGCAAAAAAAGATAATCATACACAAATAGATCTTATAGCGGCAAGGAGACAAGGCTAGCTAGGCTTGGCGCAATCCCTTTGTATTAGGTTCAGGTTAGCACCTATTGTGTATTAGTTGACATCAACTGGTATCACTCTACCTTGTGTCAAATTTCTCATAACAGTAAAACATGCAGCATTATATAAGGAGATAACCGATATTTGATCAACGGAAAATGCTTTGCATCCCCGTTAGCGTGTCATGGCCTGGTTTTTTGCGAGTGCAAAATGGATGCTACAGCCCTTCATGAACCACCGATCCCCGTATATGGTGCACAAACCCAGTTTGGCGCTCATTCTGGAGGTTTCAAATACAAGTACCGGAGCTCATACCAGTTTTTTGTCGGAATGTTAAGGTATAGATAGACACAAAGGATGCCAACACATTGTATAATAGTGCCGTAAACCTGCCGAAATGGTATGCTACCATTATACAATCCCATTTGCTAGTAGAAATGATGCTAATTCATTGTCAACATTGATAAAACCGTGTTTTCTCTTTTCCTATTCATTCATCAACACCAGCTGTCAAACTTTCGACCCTAATTGATCTTCTTCTTTCTCGAACAGATTTTTCGGACTTGAACAAGAATTGGTCAAAAAAACCCCGTTCCTCCATTGAGAATCATTGATACAGCTCACCATTTCTTCCATTATCTCATATATAATAAATGGGTTGGTCTTTAAAAAGAAGGAACAGCCTTGTTGATGAATAGGAGATCCTATAAAATGAAAACCGTTTCGTAAACAAATCAGTGTCTTGTCTGAATGGAGAATAGCAAACATGCACCATACAACCCACTTAACTGATTGAAGCAATTTACTTAAACGTTTAAAGAATAAGTTATGACACAGACAATACAAAAAAAAATTGAACTCCAGGGGAAAGATAGATAGAGCTTTTAGCACGTAACCAATTGGATCATTTAACCTAGTGCTCAAACACAGACTAGAGCATTCTGGAAAACAAACCTGACTCTCATGGAGAAGGTGTTAACATCCTTGTCGAGTGTATCGAGGAGAAATATGGCCTGAATAACCATGTTATCCACCCGATTAACATTAAACTTGACCTTCGCTCTGCTGTAACTATGCCCCAACCCTAATTGAGCCTTCTCCAAATCTGACGGCTATAACCACAAACAACATGAACAGAAAAACATTATTTTTACATGAAAAGTCAGTAGAACTTATAACAGAGATAAACTACTGAATCAAGTGGGAAAATGCAACCTTTAAGTCTTTAATGAACCTGTCGAAATGCAACCTCACACCACGAAGGAGCTCGAGTACGAACTCATTGCTCTGGCAAGGAATCTTCGTAACTTCAAAGATCTGGGACCCAACCTTGGGCTCCGCGACACCGAGGCTTAACTTAGCCTTCTTCCCCTCTTTTGGTTTCGGGAGGTTGATTTCCAAGAAGTTCCTCAACTCATCGGTCATGAGCCCTAAAAATTTCAATAAAATCCAATAAAAATTATGATATCGAGCGCTAAATAGGAAAAGGATGGAAGCAAAGGCAGGGTTTTGAGCTCACCTTCGGAGATGGCGTTGCATTGGTTGAGGGCATCAAGGGCGGAGGAGAAGGGGTGGAAGGCGACGAGTTTGACGACCTTTCCGAAGCGTGTGAGGTCGAGGACGGAGTTCCGGACGGCCTCCGTGTTCTGGCCAATCTCGTCGAGGCCATAGGCCTGGAAGAGGGAGTAACCGGAGGCGGATTCAAAGAGGAGGTAGAGCGCCATCGCCCTGTTGACCGAGGCTTCCACGAAGACAGGATTGGAGTTCTAGGGTTTCTCCTCTCTCCCCCTGTTCTCCGGTAGGGTTTTGGAGACGCAAGGGAGGGGAAGAGGGCGAAAGACTGGGGATTTAGGGTTTTAAGACGGCAGCTGGGGGGCTAGGGTTTTACAGCCTGGGTCCACGTCGCGGTGCTGGCCTGGAATCTTTAACTCGATCGGGGCCGTCCGATGGATACGACCTTTTTTTTTCTTTTCTTTTTTCAATTTGCCTTTTGTACAATGGCTCGCACAGGATGGGTACGGTTGTAACAAATTCACGACGAGAAAAAAAAAAAACACAGGCACAAATATATATATATATATATATATATATGGTTCTTTTAATTGAAACCTTCGAAATAGTAAGCCACGAAGAAAACAACCTAGTCAGTAGCATTGTTCGCCTCCTTATATATGTGTGGCCTATTAAGAGCCACACCCACTCAAGAGTCTACGAATGTCGTGAAGCAGTGGCCTTCCATCATCAGCACATCACCAACTAGACCCACTCGATCACCGTGGCTGAGTTCTCCTCGAGAAAAATACGATCCATACCCAACACAAGCCTTGCATAGATAATGCTCTCCCATTTAGCTCTGCGCTCGGCACTGATAACAGATGTATCGAAGATCCGTCGACCTTCGGCCGCTGCCAGTTTGGCGTCGTGGTGCTAATCGCTGCAAGAGCAGATTGGGAACTTTAGATTTCCGTAGTCGTCCAACGGGACGACGCCTCAGTAGTGTCGATGACCTCCACTATATTAAATAAAGCTCTATCCGCTACCACCATCGGATACGCCCTGCTGTCCTTAAAGACTCGGACATTCGACCCTCTCCATCATGCAAAATTAGGGACAGCGTTTGGGTTGGTTCCGGTCCAAGTGGGCAGCCCAATCTAGTGGGCCATTCGGTCTAGCAAGACCTATTCTGCCTTATCCCAACTATTTAGGAACAGTCAGTAAATTGGATTCAATGAACAATAAAATAAAAAAAAAAGATTGATCCAAAATAGTAATTAACATTTATTGCTAGGTATTTCTCATA
>JAOXJJ010000589.1:107399-143334 GCA_025769935.1 Phoenix roebelenii
GTTTTGGCTTTTATATACTCGAAGCTATGTGCCGATTTCTTTCTTGATATGATTCTACAAGTTCAAGAAACTATAATTTTTTTCTGAGTAATATCCAGAATTCGAACCCCAAATCTTCTTCCTGGCTAGGGCAAGTCCTCAGCCAAGAGTTGCCAACTAGCTGTGCTAACAATTATTGATAGGTAACTAAAATATTCAAGAAAACCATAATTTACACCTTTTAGCTAGTGAACTTTCTTCCTCAATCTTCTACCCATGTCATATTAGTGAAACATTATTGGCAAAAAGCAAGGGCAAGCCCTCAAATTAAGAGTTGCCAACTAATTGAGCTAACAATTATTAATAGGCAACTAAAATATTTAAGATAGCATAATATCACACCTTTTAGCTAGTGGAGAATCTTCCTTATCTCCTACCTATGTTATATTCTGTCATTCTTTATTAAAAGTGAGCTATTACTTGCAATAACTTTGCCCTCTATTAAGTCAGGGATGGAAGATTCATGAAGTTGTATGTTCTTGGTAGGCAGGTAGCCATTGATTTGCTTGCCGCTAAGGGTGTAGAAAGTTGCAAAAGTAATGGTTCAAGGAGGACTGTTGAAATCAGATGAAGTGGGTGGCATCACTATGATAAGAATTTTCTGATTGGTTATCTTGATCACAAGATGAGTATAAACAATCTTCTAAGATTAGATAGAAGTCATTAATGGTTGGCTTAATGTTTGGGTACTCGTATCCCTAATTTATTGATCCTTAATTTAGGTACCAAACAAATCTAACCAAAATACAAATTTTGATAATAATAGTAAATGTGCATGAGAATCACTTGGATTTATAAGATGAAAAAATTTTAACATTCTAGGTTTTAAAAAACTCTTAAAAATCATATTCAACAACTTCACTGATTATTTGCAATAGTTTAGTATCAAGAAATGGTTTTGGGTATATACTGTGTCTTATGATCTTGACTACTATTTATGAGTGTGCTCGAAACCTTTCTTACCTTTATGTGTGTATTATATTCGTTTATATTATTATTATTTAAAATTAGTTTATTATGGACTTGTTTGGTTCACGAAAAGAATTTTTTCTCATTAAAATATTTTTCGTAGAAAGTTGATACATGAAAAAGTAGTGTTTTGCATGTTTGGTTGACTATAGAAAAGTGGCACATTTCATAGTAGCTTATATTTAATTAAGTATCTACTTTTCTAGAAAAGTTATGTAAAATATCTGTTATGCGTTTAATAAAAGAAAAAAACTTACCCTATTCTACCTAAAAGTTTAAGGATACTTTTAGAAAAAAATATTATCCTAATTTTCAGCTAGTGGGAATTAAACGTTTTCATATCCTACATCGATTTCTTTTTTATGAAATATGGAAATTTATTCTCATGAGAAAACCAATTTTTCATCTCTCTCCTTTGAAAACTCTAACCAAATATGAGGCATCTCTCCATTTTTCCGTTGACCCTATTTTTCCCTCTTCTTTTCTTGTGAATCAAACAAGTCTTTTATGTAAATACATGTATACATATAACTATATATAGATATATTCATATACTATACATACATAAACACAAACCTATACAAACAAATACATGTACCAACATATGTATATATATGCACATACATGTATATATAATATGCATGTTTATGTTTACCATGTAAATGTACAGATACATGCATCGACAAATGCATACATGCACATACACATATATACTTATGTGTATGTATATACATGTTTACATAGTTTGCTGATACAAACAATCTAATATAACTGTTATGATTGATAATCGATCCAGAATGATCACCAGACTCGATGTGGACTACTTTAGCCACTATAAAAAGGATTGAACAGGGTTTAGGAGCGAGATTTACCACATCGAGAAGCCAAATCGTACCAAAACTTGTCTATACGATATCCGATTGAGATGCTCTTTTAAAAAAAAAAAGGTAATTTCTCAAGCTCTATGATATACTGCCACATCCTAAAGGATGTGGTGTACTGAATGATTAGGACCAAATTTAAATTTTTGGATCTCGAAATGGATCAATTAAAGCATTTTTTTTTTAGGAATGACTTTGATCGAGCATATCTCTCCACTCAGTAAGAATTAGGCGAAGCAGTTACAGACATCGACGTAGAAGTCGAGATCTACCACTATAGAATTTTAACTTTTTTAGAATTATTTTTATTAATCATGTCTATTTCTAGAATATCTTTTTTTAACCAAAAGAGAGATCCGACCGAATTATGGAAGGAGGGATCTCACTAATATAAAAAGAGAGTATATGCATCTCTGTTTGTAATTCATTAATGAAAGAAAAGAAGATAGAAATCTTACTTTCCTCTATTTTTCTACTTTTTTAAAAAATTTTTGCAAGAGATTCGAGTTGAGCAAGTTGAGAAATTATATCTTATCTCCGATCGGATTAAGTTAGTATTAGAGCTTCGATCCTCTAGTTCTGTGAGAGTCTTAGCATATGGTCCAAATGCACATATGATACAAGCAGACAAGAGAAGGCTATCAATGCTTAAAATATATTAAAGGACAAAGATGAGTTTGGCTACTAATTCTACCTAAATGGATGATGAGATGAAGAACTATCTCACACAAATGGAGGAGAATATTGTCCACCTAACTGAAATCATGTCTCAATTGGTCACACCTTCAACATAAGTACCATTAGGTCTTGTAGCAAAGCTATTTTCTACGTCTAAAGATGAGTATATACAATTTAGTAAGAACGATAAGCAACTAGGGGGTACTCAAAATCCCCCTCTCCAACCTTTCAAAGCTAAAGCTTGAATCGAGATTCCTATATATAATGGAACTATCGATGTGTAGAGGCTAGATAATTAGCTAGACTAGTTAGAGATCTACTTTACTATTTATAGAAATATAAGTGTTCAGAAGGAAGCTTTGCCTGTCTCCAGCTTTTCAACCATACTTTTACCTAGTGAAGTTTGTATATGAGAAACAATGACATCTTTAATATGATTGGAGCAAGTTCAAGGACTTGATCAAAAAGTAATTCTACTCAATCGGCCATCAGGAAGATCAATGAATTAGTGGTAGTACCTACGGTAAATATAATCTAGGATTACGCTAATTAGTTCTACAAGTAAGCCGTCTCACTTGGAATCTTCATCGATGATCATGCAATTTTCATGAAGTACATCAAAGCTCTCCATAATAGCATCCAAAAGAAGCTGAAGCTCCTCAAAGTTGACAATATTAGTGAAGCTAGCATGAAGGTTGTAGAAATCAAGAAGTACCCGCCTAGAAAAGACAAGAAGAGTGATAAGTGGTGGAAAATATAAAGGGAACATAGCAAGAAGCATGACAACATAATTTAGAAAAATTATTGTAACTATTGTAGAATCAATGTGCATATTAAGGAGAAGTGTTGCAAACCAAGTGAGTTCAATATGTTATAGAAGAAAGAAAAAGTGTGCTCAATATGTCTAAGATTGAGGAACTACCTGAGGTTAAGCAAAAAGACTCAAAATTAAGGCAAATGGTAAGAAAGCCCAAGACAGTAATTGAGGTAGATCTAGAGGTGCGAGAGAAGCTCTTCTACTTAAGGATTTAGGTGAAGCAATGTACTATCAAAGTTATTATAGATCCCAAAAGCCAAAAAAATCTCATCTTTGAAAGTCAAGTTGAAAAGTTAGGGTTGCTGATCAAGCCTCATCCACATTTTTACCCTTTTGATTGGATTCAAAAAAATATTGAGATGAAGATCACCAAGCAGTTTATCTACAAATTTGCAATAACTGAGAGATATATTGATGAGGTGACATGCAAAGCAATTTTTTTGGATATCTGCCAAGTCACACTTGGGAGTTTTTACCTAGGATCAAGATACAATATTTTATTGTAGGAAAAAAAGTTTCTGACTCATAAAGGATGGAAAGGAGTTTAAGTCCAATGCTTCAAGAACAAAAGGAATATAGAACTTATGACTTTTATCTAGATGAAGTAACATCATAATACCCACAATAAATTTGCATTGGTGATGATACAAGAAGTCAATACCACTTATAAGAAGCTAAACTCTTGTCCTTTAGTTCCACTGGTCGATTAACAAAGATCGAGTTGGCAAAGGAGTTGTCATGACTATCATCAAAGGGAAATAATGGCAAGGAGTGGCCTTACCATAGAGTCCAGATGTGGAAGCAGGTTGCTAAGATCTTTGAGCAAAGAAGACCACGGCTAGGAATCGGTGCTACCAGCTATGGATGACCTATGGATGGAACAGGAAAACTGACAGGGCTGCATCATCCAGAGGAAAGTTACAGAAATTAGGAGTAGAAGGATTGAATCTCTTCAGATTGAATGGAAAGATCGGCTTCCAAGCAAAGCAACCAGTTTAGTCACAAGATAGAAAGGTTGGCATTTTCTCATCTTTAATTTTGATTTAGTAAGAGTTAAATATTCTAATTAGGAGGAGTTGTGATCCAAGAAGTCACTGAACTCAATGTGGACTATTTTGGCTACTACAGGAAGGACCATATAGCATTCTAAAGCAAGTTTCACTACATCGAGAAGTTGAATCACGTGCCAAACTTTCAGAAGGCGTAACTCGCCCGTCACACGATTAAGATGCTCTTTTTTCCCGAAATTAGGTAGGCCGTTGAGTACTCTTAAAAGAAAAAAAGGCGGAACACTGCACATCAAGCAAGGCTCAAATAACGATATTCTTCTATCAAGCTATTAGTCGTTACAATGGTAACAAATTTATCTTATATTATATTATTTTTATTTTTTAGCACTAAAATTTGTATCCAGATCCCCTCTAGTTTCAGGTTTGAATTTGTATTAAGACCATCTATGTATTGCACGATATAGCCATGATTGGATGATATCGCATGGTTTATAAATCATACTATTTTGTGATATGCAACGAGGCTCATGCAATTACAACCACCATCAATGCGTGGACTACTGTGCTTGCTGGACTAGTTCTCTCCATCCCATATTTTGATCAAAGAGAACCCTGACTCGCAATACTATTAATAATGTGCTCTTTTACTAAAAGATTTTGAATCCTATTTAGTTCGACATTAAATCAAGGAGGGCTGGTTGATCAATCCTCTTTAGTACTATTAATCTTCTTGTTTATTCATTTTGTTTCTTTTCTTTGTTTATGCTTTAATATTTTGTTCTTTTCTATTTCTTTTTTTTTGTTCTTATGTAAAACTCAACTGTCTCAATTCCCAAGTGATAGCACCAAGAACTCGAGTTCTTTTTGGAGTTCCTTCTTGATAAATGACAACCACTGCATTGTCGTCGTATCGCATTATCATGCCGTTGTCATGTTTGTGTTTTTTTGGGGAAACCACAATGCATTTATGTCAAGTTCTATAATTCATAGTCATATAATATTGTGCTTTTAAAGTACTTCAAAAAGGTGCTTGCAGTATCCAACCAAGTATCATTATGATTTTTTTTTGTGGTGTATGGGTTAGGTCGCTTTTAACTTAGATTTTTTCTTTTTAACATGAAAATCATAACTATTTATTTGTTATCATCAGCAGGATGGAGTAACAGAGTGCTACTTATGGTGTTAAAGTGACAATGAGTGGAGCTTTTCTGCTGAGATAGTATTGTGAAGGACTGGAGAAACATGTCAGGACAGTCAATATCATTACATGTCCATTTGAAAGCAAATCATTTTTGGGGATTGATCTTTATTGCTTACATGGATACATGATAGTTATGCAAGATTTTGTTCAAGTGTAGATATGATGCCTGCTTACATGGGTACATTACGGTTATGCAATGTTCCGTCACACACATGAACTCCAGTATTGGAATCTGAAGCTAACAGACTATGGCTGCAACTATAATATTTCCTCATCACCTCTTTGATAAATGGACATCAAAAGGAATTTGGAACTAATATGGTTGGTAGATTTAGGCCTAGTTTGATATTGCTGCAGGTGGTAGAACTTTTGTCTTTGGAGCTTTGAGCAGCATAGCTTTTAATAAAAAACTATTTGCTATTTGGTAACTAGATCTCTGAAGTGCTGGGGAGCTTTAATATCTGTTTGGTAATGGAACCAGATCTTAAGCAGGCTGATTAGTTGACTAGAGAAAGATCTACAAATAAACAGTCGGACTAGATCGAGGATCCTGGGATGAAGTCTGGAACTACTTTTAATGCAGAAATTCTAATTTTATGAAACCTCATGGTTTAGTATGGTATCTTTCTTAATTTTGGAATTTTTCTTAATCAGTAGGCTCTGATGTAGGGTAAGGTAGGTATTGTGTTGATGACTGAGTTTCTTGATTAGTTGAGTTATTAAGTGTGTATGCTCATAAGCCAAGGGGGTGCTTGTTTGATGCACGGAAAATATTTTCTTTGTGAGACCGGACAAAGGATTAGTGCCATTTAAGGAGTTGGTGTGATACACAGCAAGTGGTTGAACATGAAGTTGCAAGACACAGTAGGTGGTTGAGCAGTAAGTTGATAAGCCAAGAACTTTTTTGTGAAGAATTTTTCACCAATCAGTCCATGCCTTCCTCCTTTATGTCGCAAGGAGAGACTGTTATTACATGAAGAATCCGCTTTGTGAATAAAGTAGATATAAATCTAGGATGAGCCTTGTGCTTGCCAAGTGGATCTAATTATAAATGAAAAGGTACTACTTATTCTAATTAAACCTGCTTATGCCTAGAATAACTGTGAAAGTGAGAGGTAGCTATGATTTATTCATTGTGTTTGTTTATTCCTACTTCCAACCCTTTGCCTATATTTCTTTGTGGAAATTTTAGCGACAAAAATGAGAATTTAAAAGGAGCAAGTATTCGTATTTCACTTCTTTTTCTTGAATGAAATGCAATTCTAAATTATTTACATGCCATCAAATTGTCCTATAGGATCTTAAAAATATAACCACTTAGTAAGCTTCTAGCAAATGAACAAGATATCATCTTGTGGTTACGAAAAAGCAGGCTTTAGGTAAAAGTAATTTTATTCAAAATCTCAGCAATAGAAATAATCAACACCAAAGGGAAATCGGGAGAGCAAACTTAGCTTGTTTATGGCAACAGATAAATAGGACATTTGTTTACTAAAAATGATAAACAATTATAGCATTTAGGTCTTGGATTATCTGCTATACTAGCCAAAAATCTGAGACTATGACTTTATAAACAAACTATACAATAAACTGGGCAAACATTCATGAAAGTATCAACTGCAAGTTTAAGCCTCCTTCGGCCATCAACTTAATTTAAGGTGTGTTTGGATATTTGCAACTAGGTTTACATGAATTTGGACTATAAGAAGTAG
The DNA here is from genome assembly GCA_025769935.1 of Phoenix roebelenii. Lineage (NCBI taxonomy): Eukaryota > Viridiplantae > Streptophyta > Magnoliopsida > Arecales > Arecaceae > Phoenix > Phoenix roebelenii. The sequence goes on from JAOXJJ010000589.1 coordinate 114,707, forward strand.
TTTCCTTTTAGTGTTTGGATTGTTGTAAGTTGATGAAATTCTTGTGAGTCAAAACTACGTTTGGAGGTCCTTGTGCAGAATTTTGTTTTATAGCCAAATTGATCGTAAGGCAAACTGCTGCAACTAGAAAAATCTTTGGAAGCATCTTTATGATGGGTTTAAATCCTAGCAAGGTTATTGGCCGGTGCAGGCAATTCATACCATTTTTGTAATATAACCAAGTACATCTATAGTTATCAAATACAGGCAAACAAATATGTCATGTTATATTCCTGCAACTACAAAACCACTACATCAAGCATTGAAATTATAGTTGTAAATGCAACAACTACACCCAAATATAATCTTATTTAAATGCATTTCTCATTTACAGATATCCAAAGACTATCTAAATGATTATAATCTTGTCCAAAGGTAGTTCGATGTGCTCTTTTTTATCACGGATTTTTGCATATGATGAAGCACCATGTAGGCCTTAATGATGATGGGAACCCAACAACATTCTCGAATGACGCTCTTCTTGACTCTCATGTGAGCACAAGCCATGATGCATCCAATTGATAGCCTCGTATTCTATAATATGGGCAGTATTGCATATCTTATTTTATTGCATATTGTCAAGTTAACTTGCTATCATGTGATTGGAGCTAATACTAAGAATAATTGCCACATAGGGTTGGTTAATTGAACAGTTACATGACAGATGCCTTTAAGCATTTCTTATTATAAATTTAGATAAATTCAAAATTAATTTCAACTATATCCTGCCAAGTTAGCATGTGAGAACAACCACATACTTGGATGACCCTCCATTCAAAAACTATTGAAATAATGATGTGATGGCAATGATGATGATGATAAGCACCATCTATCATTACCTACCTCCATAATAGGCTATTGCTGGTGGCCTCACACTTATTTTCTAGCCTTTTATATAATATATATAAATCATCAATTGTCATAGGCCACAGGATCATCTTCTTAAAAAAAAAATACTGCATATCAAGCAAGGTTCCAATAACAATATTATTCGATTACAACAATTCTCTATTGAAATCACTAATAATCTTTATAGCAGATACAAACTTATGAATTTTTTTAGCACTGAAATTTGTATTTGGATCCTTTCTGATTTGAATTTGCAATGACAACCATTTATCACGATAGCCATGATTGGATGATCTTACACATATATAAAGCATATGGTAAAATAATGGGGCTGATGCAATTACAAACACAATGCAATGCACGGACTGCTATGTTTTTAGGATTGGTTGACCTCTCTAGCCCAAGTTTGAACTAAAGAGAATCTCGACTCTTCGAGTACCATTAATCATGTGGCCATTTATAAAAAGATTTAGAATCCTTTTCGTTTTGGTATTAAGTGAAGGAGGGATAGTTGATCAATCATGGTCATGCCTCTCCAGTTCAATGCCAAACTAGAGAGGATCAAAAGTCTTTACAAAATTATATTGCATCCGTAGAATGCTCTCTCGCACATGAAGGGTATATATATTTTTTTATTTGTGTCATAACCATTAATATATGTTATTTTAGTTGAAAAATATATTGAATTAGGATTTAATAAAAAGGAATTTTACTCAATATCTGCCACTAGGGAAAATCAATGCCACTAGAAAGGAATTGGAATGGGCTCGTCTTGTTTATTATTGCAGTTATATATTCTAATATGATGAATTATTTGTTATAGTGGCAAACAAAACCATGACTTTATATACCATCCATGTAATACATGGGTCAAATAGTTATAAAGATGTTTCTATTAGAAAACAATTTGACTTGGTTGATGTCGAGCATGTGATGATTGATGAGAGAAAAAGTGGGCTCTTTTTTATTCCTCGACAATGAGGACTTAAAATCTGTCATATGATTTAAATGTTTGGCTAAAACATTAGAGATGTGTTGAGGTAGTTTGTCCATAAACTTTTGAAAATTATTTCGTGCTTCATTCATATAATAATGATCATTATCTAAATGAGAATAACAATTATCATATGAATCATACACTTATATGATAATTATCATCATAGAAACAATGATCATAACAAATGAAGAATGAAGAATGAATTGAGAAATACCATGAAAAAGTGATTAAGAACTACTAGATAAATTCTAGGGTACGTTGAACCTACACTCTAGAGAAAAGAAAAAAAAGGTACATTGGATAGCCTTAGAAGCCTTGTCCATTTTTGTGAATATCCATTGAATGTGTATGGATACTGAGGGATCATGAATGGAGCCTCTTTTCCTTATTATGATGTAGATTGATAGTTATTTCCATCAATAACTAGAACTTTTATTTATTGCACTTGGGTGGTTGTCGATTGTTTTCCTACACAGATAACTTTTTTGTGCAACTAACTTTCTCTAGGTAGTTGATTCTAGCAATAAACTATCCATGTATTGTCTTTTGTGTAAATAACAAGTTGCAAACCTTGATCCATCCAATTGCAAAGATATAATTGATTAATTAAATCTTGGTCGATATAATTACTAACCACTTTTTTGAAGTTGGTTGATGATCCATTAATGTTTAAAAGGTACCAAGCAAATGAGCTTGTATTTCAATTTAAGTTACATGTAGTCAGAATTGCATGTAGATTAGTAGCAGATAGGTAATTTTATTATATTTGAAAGGTTATTGCTGAAGATGATATAGTTATAATTATCTTTGAGTTAGAAAGGCTAGAACTAGAGGTTTTATGCTTAATGGAACTGCATGGTTACAAGAAACTACAAGAAATGCAGGCATTTGACGAATTAAGACAATGAACTTACCCTATTTTTGGTGAGTTTTTTTTTTCGGATATAGTTTATGGTTCCTACATCTCATTAAGCATCATATAACCCTTGTGTTGGGAACCCCTAAACCCTACATGAATAATGTTTGTTTCAACTCTTCTTAGGCATAAGCAATGACCTTGGAATCTCGGTCCAAGTCGCATCTCTTAGGACTCATTTGGTTTGTGGGAAAAAAAAGGAGGAAATGTGTGGTCAACGGGAAAACAAAAAAATACTTCTTATTTGGTTGAAGTTTTCAAAGAAGAGAGATAGAAAAGTAGCATTCTATGGAAATAAGATTTTCGAACGAGTCCTTATTGTCTCACATATTGGTATCCTATCATGTGATTAGAAACAATAGCAAAAATGACCACTGCTACATATCATGTGCTTAGTGTCTAGTGGTGTCTGGGCACGAGTTACCGAATCCCATTCTCCAACTCTTGCACAGGACGTGCAACCTAAGCACTTTAACATTTCCTATTAAGAATTGTTTGATTTTGATTTAAAGTTGTTTCATTTTTAAATGACGTACTACCATATTAGCATGTGAGAATTGTCCAACAAATAGTGAAGTTATTTATAAAATAGTATTTTTTTTTGAGGGAGAAGGTGGGTTATACCTGTTGTGGTTCAAATTTGGCTCGAGAGTGACCACGCTGGTAGAGTCGAGGGAGCCGCCGATAGTTGGAAGGAGAAGACGGGAGCCACCTCCTGCACGAAGGTTGTGAACCTGCACAAAGCTTTACCGGTATTTTCGGTGAGGGCCCTCCGACGATCAAGTTAGAGTGGGATAAATTTGGTCCAGCCAAAAAATTCCTTTGAAGTTACCTGACTGAGCTATTTATAGTCTCGGTAGAGAGGCCCAGGTGGCAGAGGCACTGTCGGCCCTCATCATGAGGGGGTGTGGCTCTGAGCCGGATAGCACGCAGCTTAGGCTGGTTGGTGGCGTATAGTACTGCCCGTTCTTGAGAACGGTAGGGTGTTGACAGTCATAGCAGGGTATGACCGAAGTAGTCAATGTGTCGTCTGACTGTTGAAGGCCGGCTATGGAGACGTGGCACGGTAGTGTTGTAATGTACAGCCACATAGATGGGTGTAGGAGCGCACATGGGGGCGATCGTTGACAAGGCCAAGCTCATTGAAAGGTTGCATCTTGCATTTGGCGAGGTCAACTTGACGCATGTTGAGAGTATCTCAGCTTTCAGGGTTCCAAGGTATGCTCGGTGGAGCGCCCTGAGCTCGAGGGTCAGGGCATATTACTGAGGTAGGTGCCTCGAGCTGGGTCGGGGCGGGTCAGCGAATATCTGAAGGCACCCCGAGCTTGGTTGGAGGAGTCGGCGAATATATGAAGTTCGTGAGGCTTTCGGCGGAGCCCCAAAGTCGAGCTAACTCTTGGCTGAAGTGAAGATTCAATCGATTGGCGTTGACGCTTACTGGGCCAAAGCTGGGCGACTTTTTAGTTGTGGGCTGGACAATCCATTTTTCACCCATCATTTGCCCCCCAGTTCCGAGATCGAGATGCCTCGCAGCTCGGACGATGGAAGCAGGCAGACTCCTGATCGTTCAGTGCTTTGATCATGTAGGCAAAAAGAGGTGCATATCAAACTGGGTACGCCTCTGCGCATTTCGTAGTCGGGAGCTCGACGTCGGACTTGGGATTCTAGAGCTGCCAGATTTTTCTGAGTAGAATCCATCGTAGAAATTTTTCAGTGTTCTATGTGGGCGTTCCTTTCTGGGAGGTTGATGGAGTAAGACGAGGAGGGTTTCGATCATTAATTTTCTATCCCCCAAAGAACTCCATCTGGTGGAACGCGAGAAGCCGGCCATTAATGCTCCCCTCTCCGAAGTGTCTCTTCTGGTAGAATACAAGAGGTCAGCCATCAATATTTCGAGCTCCGGAGTGCCCTCCATAATAATCAGCATTTAGTGGGGCGATTCGAAGAGATTTGTTGAGGCCGTCTTATGGCCCACCACGTGGCGAATTCCAGGCCGTCTGATCATTTAGGTTGCCCGATCAGAGCTGTTGTAGCGGCCTATATAAAGCCTGTAAAGGGAGTCTTAGGATCATTGCTTGACCCTCTCCCACTCCTGATTTCCTTTCTTCAGACGCCATTGCCGTGGTGTTGGAGCCTTCTTCTGGGCACTCTTAGGAGCTTTCCGTCAGCTTTCATGCTGACTATTGCTTTCTTCCCCCAGCGGGCATTCTTCTTCTCTGCTTGCCCATCTTCTTCGGCGAGCTTTTGAGTAGGCATTTTATCCTTCCTTTCGATCGCTCAGAGAGTCTTTCATTTTTTTCCTTTTTACAATCTTAAGACCAGGTAATGGACTTGCCGACGAGGGCATCGATGTTCGATGTAGGTCCATCACAAGCTTAGGCCTCTTCCGAGGTGGAAGAGGTTGAACTCAAGATGGGCCCTAGCCCATATAAAATCGGCTCGCTCATGAGCGACAAGGATCTGGGCTCGGTTCGAGCCCGATTCTTCATTCTTCCGAAGTTCGTTCTCGAGCTTTCGGACCTCAGAGGACGAGTCACCAACCCACCTAACGATTGGATCGAGGTGTACATAGGCTGGGAGGGATCTTTCCGACCGTGCAGTGGTCGCTCTTGCTGACCAAGTCCCGGAGGTTGCCGCGATAACCCAGCCGCTCGGACCAGATTCCGAGCCGGGGTGTAGGCCCGGGACTTCAGTCCCCCCATGGTCCCGTTATGCATCGAGGATGCATCCTTTTTCGAGGTTCCGACCTTGGCGAGAGTCGAGCCGACGATTTTCGAGTTCGGCGGGGAACAACCGCGGCATACACCTGAGGGCAATTCGGCCCTCGAATCTGAAGAGGTTGCTCGCGGGCTTGTGCACAGCATCATGCTTCCGTGCGACCGCACACTGATGGAGGAGGACCTTGGTGACGTCGTCCATCATGTCTACTCGGCGAGCGTGCAGGTGGGTAATGCCATCCTTCTATCCCTTGTTTATTTCCTTTATGAATGCTTAATTTTTGCTGACACTTATCTTTTCGTGCCAGTCTCTTCACGTGGTCGACGTGTTGATGTCCAACATACTCGCCAACCAGGAGGAGCTAAGGGTGCTTGGGCTGAGGACGGAGCGCGCCGAACTCCAAGAATAAGAGCCTGAAGCTCGAGCGGGATCTGCTGCGCAACGTCAGCAAGAGGCCAAGAATCGGATGGCCGCCATTGAGCAGCAATGGCGTGAGGTCGAGAAGAAAGCTGCAGTCACCTCACAGCGGCTTCGGAAGATCAAGAAGAAGGTGCGTGCTTCCGAGGCCCTAATAAAGGATAGGCTTGCTCAGATTCAAGACATGGAGGCCGAGCATTCTCGGGCTTGCTCCTCCTCTGCAAGCCATATCTTCGAGCTCGAGGCCTTCAGGGCGAGGCGGAAGAGCAGGAGCCGAAGGTTGGGTGGCTCGAGAGCCTAGTGGATTTGTCCGTCCAAGAAGCCATCGAGAAGTTCCATCAGTTAGAAGAATACCTCGCTGAACTGGCGGAAGGGGCCGTTGCTGCTATGGTCCAAGGTTTCGACAATTGTCGTCTCCAAGTTCATCAGTCCTGCCCTGGAGTTGACCTCAGCAGCCTTGAACCAGACCTGAACGGAGTTGTCGAGGCGGATGGGGACACTGTGGAAGCCACTGTTGAGACTAGGCTGGAGATTCCTCCTGAAGCCACTGTCGGGATGGAATCAAGGGCCATTCCAGATGCCGGCGCTGGAGCTGAAGCCACTTCTAAAGTAGGTGGAGACGACGCTCTTGAGGTCGCAATCGGGATGGAGGTTGTAACTGACACCAACGTGGAGGTCGTCCATGTTGATTGATTTTTTGTTTTTATTTCTGTAGTGTTGGTCATTTGGGTTCTTTGTAACCAACCAGACCTCGAGTTTGGGCCCCTTTGTATCCAGCCTTCGGCCTTCTCTATTAATAAAACTTCTTCTCTTTTAATATACTATCAATAAGTATTTGAGTTTGTTCTGCTCCATGCTCGGACATCAAGATCCGAATTGAGTGGCCCAGATCCAGCCCATCTCATATAGCAAGGGTTGCATTTAGCACTTGTGGAAGTCTTCGAGCTCGGTACACCTCCGGTTTAAAAATAAGCCTTATATGAGGCGAGCTCGTAGCTTCTCATTTGATAGTGCAGGCTGCTTTAAGCCTTGCTCAGTGGAGCGAAATCAGAGAAGGAAGAAACTAACCAGAGATTAACTTAAGGATAGAAGCCCATTCGAGGGTCGACGTCAACTCGAGAATACAAGCGAGCTCGGGGATAAGCATCCACCCAAGTATAGAAATCCACTCGAGGGCCAAAGCCGATTCGAGATTAGAAATTCATCCGAGGGCCGAAGCCAACTCGGAAATAATAATAAGCTCGGGGATAAACATCTACCCAAGAGCAGAAATCCACTTGAGGGCCGAAGTCGACTCGAAATTGGAAATCCACACGAGGGTCGAAGCCAACTCAAAAATAATAATGAGCTCGGGGATAAATATCTACCCGAGAACAGAAATCCACTCGAGGGCCAAAACCGACTCGAGATTAGAAATCCATCCGAGGGCCGAACCCAACTCAGGAATAATAATAAGCTCGGAAATAAACATCTACCCGAGAATAGAAAATCCACTCGAGGGACGAAGCTGACCCGAAATTAAAAATCCATTCGAGGGTCGAAGCCAACTCGGAAATAATAATAAGCTCGGGGATAAACATCTATCCGAGAACAGAAATCCACTCAAGGGCCAAAGCCGACTCGAAATTAGAAATCCATCCGAGGGCTGAAGCCAACTTAGGAATAATAATGAGCTTGGGAATAAACATCTATCCGAGAACAGAAATCTACTCGAAGGCCGAAGCCAACTCGAGATTAGAAATCCACCCGAGGGCCGAAGCCAACTCGAGATTAATAATGAGCTCGGGGATAAATATCTACCTGAGAATAGAAATCCACTCAAGGGCCGAAGCCAACTTGAGGTTAGAAATCCATCCGAGGGCCGAAATCAACTCGAAAATAATAATGAGCTCGAGGATAAACATCTACCCGAGAATAGAAATCCACTCGAGGATCGAAGCCAACTTGAGATTAGAAATCTACTCGAGGGTCGAAGCCAACTCAGAAATAATAATGAGCTCGGGAACAAACATCTACCCACGAATAGAAATCCACTCGAGGGCTTAAGCCAACTCGAAAATAATAATGAGCACTGGGATAAACATCTACTCGAGAACAGAAATCCACTCGAGGGCAGCAAGGTTTAAACAAACCCTACAATTACCTTCCTACTAAGATAGGAGATGTGCCCGTGGAATCCTGCGGACGAGGGTGCTCTTCCTCGGCTCCCCGTTGATGCTGCAGGGTATCTCGAGCCGAGCTCAAAGGATGACTTTGTAGATGTTCCCTACTTAGATCAGGGGCGTACCTCTAGAATTCTGCTGACGGGGGTGCTTTTCCTTGGCTCCATGTTGACGCCGCTAAAAAGACATCCCGAGCCGAGCTCAAAAGATGACTTTATAGATGCCCCCCACTCAGATCAGGGGTATACTTGTAGAATCTTGCGGATGGGGGTACTCTTCCTTGGCTCCCAATTGACGCCGTAGGGCATCCCGAGCCAAGCTTAAAGGATGACTTTGTAAATGGAACTTGCAGTTGCGAGACCTTCGGGCTCTCGCTAAGTCCTGCAGGATGCCTCGAGGCAAGCTCCAAGGGCAACTTTATAAGGTTATCGGCATATAACTCATGCTGCCAGGGCATTGGACGCGCGCCGAGCTTCCTAGGATACTTCAGAGATGCCTTGGAAAAATTCTGGAGGATAACTTCATTAGATTACAGTTTGGAGAGAAAGCCTAGACCTGAAGGAGGCTAAGGTCCTTTCTTGGGGGAGTAATTTACATCCAGGTTCATCAGCCTTGGGTCGGTAAGTGAGACCTCTTCTCGGCTTCTCGGGGCCAAGGCGGCGTCAATGCATGAGACTCATAGATGGGGTATTGCGTCGTCGGGCTTATCAGATGGTCTCGAAGTCTGTCCATCAAGCTCTTCTCTGTCGGTCGATCTGCCGACGAACCGGCTTAGGAGGCCTTAACAGACGATCAGTTTGATCTTATCGCGGAACTGATAACAATTCTCCGTATTGTGGTCATGATCCCTATGGAAGCGGTAGTATTTGCCCAGATGCTTCCGCGACTTGGATGGTCGCATCTTCGGAGGAGATTGGAGGTAGCCGCAATCCTCAATTTTTGTGAGGATCTCAACCTTGGAGGACGTGAGAGGAGTATACTCCTCAAAACTTCGGTGGGAGACGTGTCTTCCAGACTTCCGAGGGGACCCACTCCTCGATCGATAATGCTCCTCACAGAGTTTCACGACTTGATCCCAAAGCGTCTAGATTTGTCGCCCCGCTTCCTCGACTTTCCTGTCGAGTTCAGCAACTGATGAAACTCCAGCCAGATGAAGGGTTTGAATAACCACAGCCAGGGTTTGGACTTGCTGGGCGAGCAAATAAAACTGCTATAGCTGGATTTGAGAAGTTTGGTCTGCTGATACGTGCAGTGTAGGAGGTGGACTTTGGAGAGAGCAGTCGGGCATTGATTCCTGGCTGCTCGACACGTTTGGGCCCCCCTAGTTCATTATCCTTGTGGTCACGGCTCAGGATCTTCCTTCTAGCGCCAGAAATGTTGTGGTTCAAATTTGGCCTAAGAGTGACCATGTGGGTAGAGTCGAGGGAGTTGTCGATGGTTGGAAGGAGAAGACGGGAGCCACCTCCTGCACGACGGCCGTGGACCTGCACAAAGCCTCACTGGTATTTCCGGTGAGGGCCCTCCGACGATAAAGTTAGAGTAGGGTAAATTTGGTTCAGCCAAAAAGTCCCTTTGAAGTTACCTGACCGAGCTATTTATAGTCTCGGTAGAGATGCCCAGGTGGCAGAGGCACTGTCGGCCCTCATCATGAGGGGGCGTGGCTCTGAGCCGAATGGTGCACAGCTTAGGCTGGTTGGTGACGTGTAGTACTGCCCGTTCATTAGAATGGTAGGATGTTGACAGTTACAACAAGGTATGGCCGGAGTAGTCAAGGTGTCGTCTGACTGTTGAAGGCTGGCTATGGAGATGTGGCACGGTAGTGTTGTAATGTACGGCCACGTAGATGGGCGTAGGAGCGCACATGGGTGCGGTCGTTAGCAAGATCGAGCTTGTTGAAAGGTCGCATCATGCGTTTGGCGAGGTCGGCTTGATGGGTGCTAAGAGTAGCTTGGCTTCCAGGGTTCCAAAGTATGCTCGATGGAGTGCCCCAAGCTCAAGGGTCGGGGTGTACGACTGAGGTTGGTGCCCCGAGCTGGATCGGGGCGGGACAACGAATATCTGAAGACACCCCGAGCTTGGTCGGAGGAGTCGGCGAATATTTGAAGTTGGTAGAGCTTTCGGTGGAGTCCCGAAGTCGAGCTAACTCAGGAATGAAGTGAAGATTCAATCGATTGGCGTTGAAGCTTGCTCGGCGGCCTTTTAGTTGTGGGTTGGACGATCCATTTTTTCCTCCATCAATACCGTTTTACTATAAATACATTTCATTCGAGTACAAAATATCCTGAAATTGAATAAAGGTCAAAGATAAATTCTCCTAGATAGTATTCGCAAAATAACTAACCACAAATGATTCCACCTAATCTATAGCATCACTCACCTCTCTAAAGATATGAGTCACCTCGAAACCCTCTAGATCCCGATGATGCTCCAACTATACATTGATAATGGACAAAATCTTAATATTCACTGCACATAAATTCATACATAGTTAGATGCCCCTTGATCTATATAAATCTCAGATAAAATAAAAAATAACAAAAACAAGAACTAGGTAGTTGAGAGCTACAGTCATGCTTCGGTTTACTATATACTAGCAAGTAACCCATGCAATGTAGGATTTAGTTAAACAATATGAAAAATTAATAGAGTGGTAAGGATCAGCAAAATTTATGGTTAAACATTAGATGATACAGAAAATGCGGATAAGTTTTTTTGAAATGATCGGCCTCGGAGCTCACTTTCCAAGGGAGAAGACGCAAGTGAAACTTCTTCTCATAATTTATAATTTCTGCATTAAGACTAAAGATAAGCCCCTAATTTTGCATTGAAAGTGGAAATAATCTCCCCCAAGAATCGCAAGAAATTAGTGATGGTTGTATTGTTACAACCGTGGAAAAGGTACAATGTTCTTCTCGTAGATCTCCCTACTTTGCTTACAATCCTATTTCACTGGGACCACCTTATATGTGTGATATCATTATCAAGCAGCTTGCGCCGGAAAAGATCAAGCCTCTTTTTTTAAAAAAAAATAGAGGAAGGGGGTGGGGGGCGTTTAATATATCAAGGATTGAAAGTAAAAATAGTCAAACCGCCTTGGGCTCTCCAAGCAAGAAATATTTTTATAAAAGGAAAGGTAGAAATCACAACAATACATACATCAATTGTAGAACTACAACTATATTTGATTCTTTCCTAGAGAAAAAAGAATTTTGTCACTATAACATCAAGTGGAAATTCCAAACACACAATTCAATCCATTGAAAAGAGGAATCTCAAACAAACTCTAACTAACATGAAAAAACTATATTAGAGTAATCATTTTATCCAACTCTAAAAAAATGTAAACAAGAGACTAAAAAAGAAAAAAGAAGGAATGAGATTATAAAATATGGGAGGAGGAAGTCTTACCATTTGGAAGAGAGGAACAGGGAAACTCAAGCCGCAACTTTTGTTAGAATTCCTACAACCATTGCTTAGAATATAATACTCATCTTTTCTTGAATACCTAAGGCTCGTTTGGATCGCGGAAAAAGAAGGGAGGAAAGTGTGGTCAACAAGAAAGTAATGAGATACCTCTTGTTTGGTTGGAGTTTTCAAAAGAGATAGATGAGAAAATTGTATTCCCATGGAAATATGATTCTCACATTTCATGGAAAAGTCTTTCTCATGAGAAACATGGGAAAGTTACTTTTCCATAAGGCTGGAATCACTTTATTTTTATTTTTTTTTCAAAAAGGCCATTCAGCATTAAAGAAGCATTAAAGAGGTATTAAAAACTTAATTTTTATTAAGGGCATAATAGGAATTAAACATAACTTTTTCAGAAAAGTGGATGACAACCAAACATAAGCACTTTGAAAATTTGTTACTTTCCTATTGTCAACCAAATATGCTAAAAGTACTTTTTTAGGTATCCTCTTCCTAAGAATTTTTTTCCTAGGAATTATATTCCTAGGAGGGAAAATGCTTCCCGCGAACCAAACGAGCCCCTAGTGGAAACACCAAATTTTGCCAAGAATCGAAAGAGAGAGTGTGAGAGATAGAGGGGATCGGCGGTGAGAGTTTTAGTTATTCCAGCTTGGCAGCCTTGTAAATCTTGAAAGACCTCCTTCGGCATCTATAGATTGTATGTCCCTATGCCCCTTCCATGTCCTACACAAGAAGAGAGTAGGTAAAGAGACTTTGCGAGCTCTTTAATGGCAATGACGATATTGGGATTTTTCCCAAGAAATCCCTAAAGACAGGAACAAAAAGGGCGATAAAGAAGAAAGATAAAGCAATTAGGGTTAGGATTTCAAACGAAGAGAGGGAGAGGGTTCAAATCCCTCCAAGAAAGCAGGGAGATGGAGAGAGAAGAGGGATGAAGAGAGCAAAGAGAGGATTTTGAAGGAAATAGGAATCTAGGATGGTGGTGGTGGTAGCCTTCGGGTAGAGAGAGAGAGAGAAATAGGAGAGGGCTACCACCCCCTATCTCTCCAAACCATACTTGGCTGGTTGGGCATGCATCCCTCTCTGCGCTGCTAACCAAAGATAGATTGTGGTCACCAAGAAAAAAAGGGGTTGTCGATGCATCCAGAGCTCAACATATGGCGTTGGAGGAGAGGGAGGAGCTAAACTCGTAGCTAAATAAGGGTATGTTATTGTCACCAAGAAAAAAAAAAGAGGCGCATGGTGCATCCGCTGCCCAACACATGGCATATTAGGAGGGTACTAAACTTTCCTTTAGGGCCATTTTTTGTTAGGTAAATATTACGAAAAAATTGATTAACTTTTCCATTAATTTTCCTATACACTTCTCTTGATAGATAAGTTATTTTCTCATAAAATAATATTTATCCACTAAATAAAAAAAGTATTACCACCGGCGAGGTGGTAAGTCATTTTCAAATAACTCTATTTGTTTTATTCCTAAAATACTCCTAACCTCATAATAATAATAATATAATAATATTATATTATATTTATTATTATACTCTATAATACAATATAATATATTATAATAATATAACATATAATAAAATAATATATATTATCATATAAATAATATATATATATATTGTTAAACGTATAAATAATATATTATTATTATAACATAACATATTATTACAATAATGTACCATATTCTAATATAATATAATATAATATAATTATAATATCATACTACATTATAATATAATATATTACCTATATAATACAATATTATATATAATAATTTATCTATTTTCTATTATGGAAAATAGAGAAAGAATATGGATCAATAGATTTCGGAACTATTTTTTAATACATAAAAGAATATAAATTAATTATTTTTTACCTAAATATTGTTTGGAAAATATTTATGCAGAAAAATATAGGTTTTCGGTAGGTCTTCTACCCTGGGCCTGTGGATCTAGATTTTGAAATCGTCAACATCGCGGCGGGATCCCGGACGTCGGCATACAAAAAAGAGTGTTCAACATCATGGCGGTGCAGAATATATTTCTCTATGAGAAGAGAGAAGTTGACAAATTCGCTCTTGGGACCCTCCCACTGCTTCCCGTCCTGATCGCCGGCCGAAACAACCGCCATATGCATATAAAAAAATCGTGGCTTTCGAAGGGGGGAAAGCTTTTAAGAAACTCTGACCCCTAGCTCGGAATCCCTCCAGCGCAAAAAAGAAAAAAAGGTCGCGAGGGGCGGGGCGGAGATGGAGGAGTTCCTGAGGAAGAACTTCGATGTGCCGCCGAAGAACCCGTCGGAGGAGGCGCAGCGCCGGTGGCGGAGCCAGGTGGGGAAGATCGTCAGGAACCACCGGCGGCGGTTCCGCATGGTCCCCGATCTCGACAAGCGCTCCGAGGCCCAGGCCAAGCAGCGCAAGATCCAGGTCCCTGCCACTTGTCCTCTCTCTTTCTCTCTCTGCGATCTATGGAGAAGCTCTCTCTTTTCTCTTAACAAATCTTATTGTTTCAATGGTTCTCGAGTCGGTACTTTCTGTAGACATGAAAAAAAAAGTTCTTTCTTTTTTTTTTCCTTCCAGTTCTTTATATTAAGATAGGGGTTGCATGAGCGATCTTGAGATAGAAAATTGGACGAAGAGGAGTCCATAATAATTTGGATCTGTAGCTCGTTTTTTCCGTATGGTACGATTTCGAACGTCGAGGCCCCCAAAAAAATAAAAATAAAAAATAAAATCTCGCGTCCGAATGGGTGTGAAACAGAAATCTCTTTTCCCCTTCCTTACGTTTCTCGTGGCGCGGGTTTGAAAGGTATGAGTTTGGGGGGAAGAGGAAGCTTCCATGAAGTTTCTCCCGGAGAAAACGATATGAAATAAATTGATTTGAAAGTGATCCCTTAATTTATGTCGTACGCCTTGGTCGTTCGTTCTGTGTCTTCCGTTCCTTATCCGGTTATGAAACCAACAAAGCCTCCGTCGTAAATAGCTTCAGTTATTAGTATATGCGACAAAAAAGGGAAAGAATATTAGTGGCGTGAGGTGGAGGTCAGCACACGTCTGTAATGGGAACCCTTAGTGGGTTAGGTGTAGTAATGGGTCCACCTATATGGCTGGAAATCTCATGCCGACCATACCGGTTTTACCAAATCTTTTGTAGGGCCCATGCATCAACAACGTATTTGGTCAGATCATGTTTGAATGGCATTCAACTGCACCAACTTCGAATCTTGGAGGAACATGGGCTTCATAATGTTACCTGAAAATGTTTTAGGATGTGTTCTGATGGAAAGGAGTGGCATGTTTTTGAATGGACTTTTGACTTGAATTTTTCTTTGAGGGGCTCATCGATCTTTGGCACCTTTGAATCGTCCAAAATGACTTTGATCCGATCAACAATTAAAAGTTTTCAGCTTTTGCGTGCAGCACCTTTGATGGGATTGCAATAGTAGAAAGCAAGGTTTATAATAAGATGTTTTACAATTATGATCAGAATCTACATAGTAGCCATTGCCTAGCCATAATACTTTTAAATTCAAATATCTATGCTACTGCAAGAATTTTTTATTCAGTAAAGGTCACTTTAGCAAATAGCAGAAGTTTCCCATCGGCTATTGTCCATTATCTTCCATTGTAATGGCTAATAATGGTCATTACAACAGCTATTATTCTTTTACTAAATACACTCAGTGTTGGTCTGAATGGGTTTATTGGCCATTTTTTCTGCTACAATGATGTGTAAGAGGTTGAGAGGGTGTCCATTATTTAGTCTAAACCATATGATCAACACCATTACCAACTGAGTTGGACTTATTTGTGGTGAGAAAATGGTTTATGTATCTGGTAAATACAGTCAATTTTTTGGATCATGTGAGTTATAAAGGGCTGTCGTCCTCTAAAGAAGAAAATTATCAATGAATTGAGTGTCTCATCATATGCACATCCAGTGACAGGAGGGTGTCTGTTTTGTAGATGGTTGAAGTGTCCGTACACGTGATATTTAAGAGGTGAATAATGTCTTGAGGTGCTTGGAGCTGCATGATAATTAGATTTAAATTAACATCAAGTTGGTCAAATGATCCTCCCAAACCTAATGATACTAGTGAATCCCTTTTGTGTTCTTGAAACACTTTTATGTTCTCCCATATCCAGTCAACATGTGTGATTTGGAAATATCTAATATCTTGGTAATCAGTTTCAACATATAAGTATGACTCTACGATTTGCATACTAATTTCCCCATTTCAGCTTGTTTGAAGGGAAGAAGTTTATTTTTATTTTAAACACAATTTCAAGCAAAAACATTGGGTTCTCGTCCCAAACATTCAAAGTTGGGGATCTATATATGGTTGTGATTATTGAATGATGATATTCTTAATAATCTCTACTATCATAACGAAAACTCTTGGGTGCAACACTTCCACCCTCTTTTGACTCCACATTTTGTTATATTTACGAAAATACCTTTAATCAGAAAGACTTTAGTCTTTATCTATATATAAATTTGTTTTTTTTTCCTTTTTGGGTCCATGGGGGGCGTGCAACATTTTCTACATACTAGTTCTAAAATTTCGGAACTAAGGCTGGAAACTCGATTTCCGCTTTGCGTAAGTCCATGGAGCTTCATTTTGACGGTTTTAGAAGTTCTACTCCAAGTTTTAGATTTTCAATAAACAAAAAATAAAATGAATATAAAAGAAGCCAAGAAAAATTATTACATGACATTTCAAAGTGTTTTGTGCTATATAGGTTCTTTATTTTTGCAATTTCAACAATTTTGGGCTGAAGTTAATTTTACATAAGTCAAATTCCTAAGTATATTGTTATTTTGTACTGCAATATATATTATTTATAACCTTTGATTCATTGTATGCCATCCTATACTGAACCAGGCGGTACGGGCTATACTGTACCGATTTGGTATTTGTACATGCTACAGGGGGTGTACCAACACTCGATACACCGAACTAGCCCCCATACCAGGCGTACTGACACAATGACAGGGTGGCATCGGTACAGGGTCCGGTACCGAGACAACGTACTTTGCTTTGGTTGTTTCAAAATTTATTGTGTTCATCAACCATGAAACTTTTTAGTGCCTAGTATATCCAAATCTTTTTCTTCATTTTTTAGGAGAGCTCACTATTATATTGAATTTAGCATTTCTTACTTATATTTGAGATTAAGAGGCATTTATTTCTTATATTTGGGGTTATAGAATGTTATATTTATTTTATATAGAAAATATTATTTTTATGAAATGTATTATATGTAGTTGTTCACAATAATCTTTATAAAGTTCTGTAATAAGGGCCATTTTAGAGGCCTTAGCTCATCAAGGGTTATGTTTATTTTTTGTTCCCTTTTTTAACTAAAGAAAAGCAATGAGAAACCACTAAATATTGGCACCATATAGACTTTGTACTTAAATAAATAAGGAAATCACCACAATAAGATATCAACACTAAAATTAAGCTTTTAAAAAAAGCATCTATAGCTAGTCTTCGTCAATTTCAGCTAAAAATGACCGCAACCTGAAATTGGGCCAAAACCTTGATATCTACTTATCACCAGAGTGTTAGTTGGATGCTACGGTGATATAAATCTCTCAAGATGCCTAGGCAGCCTTATCTTGTCATTATATGCACAAAGGCATATGCATGTTTGTGCATTTGTCTATGAACATAAATAGATACACATGCAACTATATAAGTATATATGCATGAAACATACATGCAACATTTTAAACAAGTGTGTCTGCATATACTTAAACATATATGTGTATGTACAAAATCCATACATGTCTCATGGGTTTGTACATGTATTATCTTTGATCTTGTAATTTTTATTCATAAATGAGGCGTGAATACTCTTTAGGGAGTCAAACACATCGACTGGACTCAAGATAAAATAAAATTGTATTAGAAGTGTAAGATAAGTTAGGTGGAACAACTAACCAAGTTACACGAAAGCCTTCCATTTGAAACCCTAGAGCCAACCTCTAGTCTCTAGTAGAATTGACTATTAAGGAACTTTGGCAATTTGCATTTCTTGAGCAAAGGCGTTAATAGCATATGTGATTACTTATGTTTTATTTATGAGTTCAATATACAAACTAGAGAGTGTCGTGACAGTGTTTTTACCATGCATATTTTAAAGCATGTTAAAATGTTGGTTTCATGAAACATAAGAAAACGTGATGATATAATGAAGTAGTTGAAATAAAGAATGACTGTGTAACTTTGCACTAAATCTATTGCTTGGGCAATTTCCTTTGTTCTTGGGTGATAACCTAGGTGATTTGCTCGGTCCATCTCTTGGAGTCACCCAACTTTTTTACAATTATGCCTACAACACATGGATTTTGAGTATAGTTAGTAGTAATAAAATAGGTGGTAAGTAAAACTATAGTAATAGTTTCCTCGATAATTTTCACATTAATGTTTTGTCTAACATGCCTATCATGTTGTAGTCATACACTTTGGACTCGTTTGGTTCGCGGAAGAAGAAGGGGGGAGTGTGGTTAACATAAAAATAAAGAAATATTTCTTGTTTAGTTGGAGTTTTCAAAGGAGGGAGATAGAAAAATAGCATTCTCATGGAAATATGATTTACATGTTTCATGGAAAAGAAAAACCCATGGGAGACATGGGACAACTACTTTTTCACTGGTTGGAAATTGGGGTCTCTTGTTGTTTCAAAAGTACCCTTAAGCCATCAAAATTCATGGATAAGGTTTTTTCCTTTATTAAGAGTATAATAGGTATTTCATATAATTTTCAGAAAAGTAGATATTCAACCAAATATAAGCCACTCTGGAATGTGCCTTTTTTTCATGATCAACCAAATATGTCAAACCATTTTTTCAGGCATCATATTCTCAGGAATCATCTTTTCATAACAAATATTCTAGTGAGGAAAAATTCTTTCTACGAACCAAATGGATCCTTTCTGATTCTTCTTCTTTGTGAAGTTTAATCTCTCTCTCTTTCCCCCACCTCTCTTTCTTGTTTTAGCCCATTTTGCTTACAAATAGTCTATAAAGAAACAAAAATCAATATTCATAATAAGGGTTTAAACTTGCTTTGAAACCAAAATATCAAAACTCGATCATGTTACATGTAATGTATCTATGTTATTGAACTTGCTGCTTATATGCACTATAGAGTCACTCTAGCCTTTTTCCAAAGTGATAGTCGAATAACCCAACCTCACATCTCTCTTGTTCCACCCTTTT
Organism: Phoenix roebelenii; assembly: GCA_025769935.1. Lineage (NCBI taxonomy): Eukaryota > Viridiplantae > Streptophyta > Magnoliopsida > Arecales > Arecaceae > Phoenix > Phoenix roebelenii. The sequence continues at coordinate 133,472 of JAOXJJ010000589.1, forward strand.
ATGAAAATAGATTTTAAGATTATTAGCTGATTCAAGCCAATGTATAGATCAAGTTAGGATGGAGCATGAAATATGGGTGGAGCGTAGGTTCCGTGGCTATGTTTATGGCCTTTGATGTAAGCATTGTCTTTTCTTCATTGCTAGATTTTAGGTAAATGGGATGTGGGTTGGCGAAACTCTAACCTTCCTATTTGGTAACAATCTAGGGCCTCTACCAAAAAGCTAGAAGGTATTATTTGGGTTCTTTAGCCCTATATAGGTACCCAACATCTACCCAATGCATAGTCGATGTGGGACTAAATACGCCCACGTAGATTTTCACATATTGAGGAGGTTTAATCTTTGGTATCCTTGCCAGGCTAAGGGTCTAAATTCATTCAAATCCAATCATAGATATTATAAATTTAATCACAAATATTATGATCAGCTCGTGGTCAATCCAAATGGGCCTGTGTTGCAGTGTCTTCTAATTCACATGGGCCATGGGCTGGGTTCACTCTAATACCATTTATAACAACTTAGGATCTCATTCAAAAAGGCTAATTAGAAGGTGTTATTTGGGTTTCTTGGCCATGTATAAATATCCAAGATCTACCTAGTGCATGACTGTTGTGAGACTAAATACATACCTGCGCGGGTACTCACATGTGTCCAATATGATAAAGATTACCTCTTCCTCTAATCTTATTCATTTAGATTATTAGGACCATGCATCTTTTACCTTCCATAGAAGGTTTTTTATTATACGTTCTGTTTATCATTAACAATTCTGACTTCTTCAATTTTTGAATGTTGCACTGATCCCATGATACATCGAATAAACCTTTGCTACTATAATTCATCGCACGTGGATCAGTGCATTGTTTTGTAGGACATTGTATTACATGGTGCACTGTGCTGGTGAGGAGTTGGTAGACTACACCAATAATGCTTAATGTATTAGTTTTTTTTTTAATAAATTAGAATACGGAGGGGCTCTAACCCCACACCTTACCAAATACCCCCACCCCCACCTAGGCTGAAGCCCAGACCCCTAGGCAAACTGTGCCTAGCACTTGGGGTACCAGGGTGCAGAGTTTATGGGGGCTGAAACGAGGGTCAACATGCTGTGTAGTCGAACCCCTGTCCCTTGCCTAAAATGCCAAGGGTTTGTACCATCCAAACCAAAGTTTGGTGGTATGCATACCTTTTTCCTCAAGTTTAGAAAATTAGATATGTTACTGCATGGATAAAAATACATCTAAGCTAAAATTTGAGACATCATGCAAGCATGCGTTTCATTCCCTTAAACTACATATATTTTCAACTGATTATATAGTTTATTGTAGTTTTTACCTTATATCTTGTACTTCTTTACTTTTATTTTTTGGGTTGATTGAACATAAATATATAATGCTAGTCCATGTTATTTGTGTGTTAGATCTTTTCAGATGATGAAGGGCATATATCTAGGATTTGCTTCATGGCAATCGCTATGCATATTTATTATGGTTTAGAATGTTATATTTATCTTATGGGCCAAAATCATGGTTGAATGTTAAAATGTGTCTAATGTTAGAGGTGCGAAGAGTAAGAGGGACATCTAATCATTCAAGAATCCACTAAGATATTTCAGAAGGGATGGGACAGAGGAGGTGGCTGGTAAAGATTGCAAAGCAAGCACGCACTACTCAAAACATCCATAAGCAGTTGTTAGAGGGGTTCATAAATTACAAACACCCTTAACAGGGGGTAAGAAACTAGTAGAAAAGAGTGGAACAGGAAAAATAAAGTGTTTACAAATATTTTGATGAACCAATGGAAATATCCTAACCAGTCCTGATGAGGTAGTACTGGCACTGACATGTTAAAGCCTTGAAATTTGGAGGCCCTTTTATGATGGAGGATTATACAAATCCAAGAGGTGCAAGTTTCAGGGACACTGAATGTAAGATATAACTCAAGAATTTAAAAATATCCAAAGGAGAATAAAAAAATATCACATGTATCTGATAAGTGAAAAATGAAATACTTTTTGCAAGGTTTTGGAATGAACTAGAGGTGAATTATGTTGATTGAGTCAGAACTGTCAGATCGCATACAGTGGGTTGGCTTATGGCATAACTTTGTGGTAACATAATGAAACAGTAAAGAAACATGATGGCCCTTTATAATGAAAGCGAGATCAAAGATCCAAACAGGTGCAATTCAGAGACTGATCTGAAAGGTTCAGATTCCAGCTACAATTGTTAAATTTCTGATCAGACTTCAGATCTGAAGTTTTCATGTGATCTTGATTAAATTCTTTAGTCTTTTGCATCCAGTAAGTTTTCTGATGGCAAATGGAAAACATGATGTGGGGTTTCAGCCAGCGTTCAGCTATATTTATCAAAGTGATCCTGGCATTAGATTGATGAGCAAGTAAAAATAAACTTGTCAAGATTAAAGCTTACTAGCACGAATCTTCTATGAAAGATGACATTCCCACTCTCAAATCTCCTTGGAAACCGGTCCCTCCACATGCTTCCTGAGTCTTGTCTTATTATTTTTTTAAGGAGACCTTCCTAATGCCCGGATCGGACCCGCTTCCGATAACCAAGGATTGAAGGATGAGCCATTGTGTCATGCTAAGTGTCATAAGCTGTCATGACAAGCTTGAAAATAAAACTAGGATGGGGGTTGTATTCCAACAATATACATGTAAATATGTTATTTCTCCTAAAATATAGAAGGGGCCCATCTTCCTTCTCTTCCTCTTTTATGTGCAAGTACAACTAGATTGCTTATTCACTAATTTGAATATGGATATATTGTGTACATTGGATTCCTTACACTCATCCTAAATTCCAGTCCAAAACCTTCAGTTTATTAATAAATCTTATGAACAAAATCCTGCAAATGGTAAAATCTATATGTGGATGAGTTGTTCCCGATCACTATGCAACTAGTCCTCATCACTCAAGTTGTTCCCTATACCCACCTAGGTTCGCTAGATACTTTAACTTTTCTTATCATGCAACTTTTTCATTAATTTGAATCTCATAGTTATGATAGCGATGACAAGGAGGTAGTTTTACCATTTTGGACTGGCTTCCCTGCAACACGAGATTAAGGCATAATATTCTTACCTTTTGTTGTTGTCTACTTACCAGGAGAAAATTCGAGTCGCCCTCTATGTACAACAAGCTGCTCTGCAATTTATTGATGGTATGGCCTATCTTAACTAAAATTATTAAGTTCAGCTCTTTTTAGTTCCTCCCATCACATCTTTTATCCACTGCTTGATCTTTCCTCTATGCAGCTGCTAAAACTGAATATCAGATTCCAGAAGAGGTTAGGAAAGCTGGTTTTTATATCAATCCTGATGAACTGGCATCCATTGCACGTGGGCACAACACCAAGAGCTTGAAGATCCATGGAGGAGTTGGTAGGTTAGCAAGAAAACTATCTGTCTCACTAGAAGATGGCATCAAAACAAGTGATTTATCCATTAGGCAGAATATTTTTGGCGTCAACCAATATGTAGAGAAGCCCGCAAGAAACTTCTGGATGTTTGTATGGGATGCATTGCATGACTTGACATTAATTATTCTTATGATATGTGCTTTGCTTTCCGTGGTTGTCGGACTTGCAACAGAAGGGTGGCCAAAGGGTATGTATGATGGGCTTGGAATCATACTCAGTATTTTCCTGGTAGTCATAGTTACTGCAGTCAGCGACTATAAGCAATCATTGCAGTTTCGAGATTTAGATAGAGAAAAGAAAAAGATATTTATTAAAGTGACAAGAGATGGTTACAAGCAAAAGGTTTCTATTTATGATGTGGTAGTTGGAGACGTTGTTGATCTATCAATTGGAGATATAGTTCCTGCTGATGGAATATATATATCTGGATATGCCTTGTTGATAGATGAATCAAGCTTGTCTGGAGAAAGTGAGCCAGTGTATATTTCTCATGAAAACCCTTTTGTGCTGGCTGGGACTAAAGTGCAAGATGGGTCTGCTAAAATGCTAGTGACTTCTGTTGGTATGAAGACAGAGTGGGGAAATTTAATGGAGACTTTAACTCAGGGTGGGGATGATGAAACACCTTTGCAGGTTAAGCTAAATGGTGTTGCGACAATTATTGGGAAGATTGGTTTGGCATTTGCCACATTAACATTCTTAGTCCTGTTAGTGAGGTTTATAGTGGACAAGGCCATTCATGTTGGCATACTAAATTGGGCTCCGGATGATGCTTTAAAGATACTGGATTATTTTGCAATTTCTGTTACTATAATTGTTGTTGCAGTTCCTGAAGGACTACCTTTGGCTGTGACATTGAGTCTTGCATTTGCAATGAAGAAGCTGATGGATGAGAAGTCTCTTGTGAGACACCTATCAGCCTGTGAGACAATGGGATCTGCTAATTGCATTTGCACTGATAAAACGGGTACTCTGACAACTAACCATATGGTAGTTGATAAGGTATGGCTCTGTGAAGTATCTAAATCATTTAGAGGCAAGGAAACTGCTAATGATTTGAGAGGTGCGATGTCAGAAAATGTTATAGACATCCTTCTGCAGTGTATATTTCAAAATACTAGTTCAGAGGTGGTAAGAGGAACAGATGGTAAACACACCATTCTGGGTACACCGACTGAAACGGCATTTCTGGAATTTGGCTTGGATTTGGAAAGACTTGTTGATACCAAACATCGAGATTGCAAAAAGTTAAGAGTGGAGCCCTTTAATTCAGTTAAGAAGAAGATGTCTGTCCTCATTTCATTACCTGGTGGGGTAATTCGAGCTTTCTGCAAAGGTGCATCAGAAATTGTACTACAGATGTGCGACAAGATAATTGATAGTGATGGAAACACAGTCTCATTATCTGATGAGCAGAAAAAGAATATTGCAGATGTCATTAATACTTTTGCCTGTGAAGCATTAAGAACCCTTTGCTTGGCCTTTAAGGATATGCATGGCGATCATAATGGAGAAGAAATTCCTGCTGATGGTTACACATTAATAGCTGTTTTTGGCATTAAAGATCCAGTGCGGCCAGGTGTCAAGGATGCAGTTCAGACTTGTATAGCTGCTGGTATCAAAGTGAGGATGGTGACAGGAGACAATATTAATACAGCTAAAGCCATAGCTAAAGAGTGTGGCATATTGACAGAGGATGGTTTAGCTATAGAAGGACCAGAATTTCGCAGCAAGAGCCCTGAAGAAATGAAGGAATTAATACCTAAAATTCAGGTTCCATATCATTCTCTAGTAGATAATGCAATGACAATTTTACAACTTCACTGATTACCATTTCCAATTTCCCATGCTTGGAATGAAATGTCATGTCATCGAAGAGCGAGACCTTCCATGCGGTGAAAATTATTCCAACTGTGAATCAGTGAGGGAAATTGTTCAAGTTGTACATTGCTGTTGCATTGCTCTATTTTGACTTTTTGAGTATTGATGAAATATCTGAAACAACTATTTTATGTCAAGATATTTGTGTGCAGGTCATGGCTCGGTCTTTGCCTTTGGACAAACATACCTTGGTGACAAACTTGAGGAAAATGTTTAATGAAGTTGTTGCAGTTACTGGTGATGGAACTAATGATGCACCAGCATTGCATGAGTCAGACATTGGTCTAGCAATGGGTATTGCAGGCACAGAGGTATACATTATTTGTTCGTGATTATTTCTTGTTACCATGATTTAAGCACAGAATCTCATTATTTTCAACTCGTGTTTTTTATACGATTGGGCAGTTTCATTGAAGAAAAAAATTCACGAAAGTAAGGTGCAAGTTGATGACACTTGAAAAATCATATATAAGTAATCAAAAGTCAAAATAACTGCAGTTTTTTTTTTCTGCAACCATATGAGTTTTGATTTCGGCAGTTAAGAGTGGTTAAACTTTAGTTTCATCAGCTGCAGTTGATATCCTACAAAAACCAGAATTACAAATTAATATTAGGGGAAAAATATAGAGAACAATGAAATAACTCAACTCAACTCAACTAAGACTTTATCCCAAACTAGTTGGGGTTGGCTACGTAAAGCCTGTTCATCCATTCCGTTCTGCATAGGGCCATACTTTCTGAAAGATGTTGAGATGGGGAATATTAAAATAATTCAAGAAAATATAATAGAGATTCTTCTAAAGTATATTATTTTGTTTATGGACCTATTGCCTCACTGATTTTACATTGAAATGATAATTTTTTAAATAAGATATTAATTTTCAAAAATATCTATAAAATTTAAAGAAATTGCATATATAGCTTGTACAATCTGCAGACCCATAATTTAGATTTGGTTTAAATCCTGGAACTGGCCAAGTTTTGTATTGAGTCAGATCAGAATTGAAATATCCCAGTTTTGGTTCCCAGAGCTTTTGGTGGAACTTTGAACCATGTTTTTAACAATTCCATGTAAATATAATATTGTAAATTATGCTGTATATTTGTGGTGATTTTCATTTAACATATAATTTCTTCTTTTGTGCCATACATACTCACATTCACAACTGTCTTCATTATATCAACGGTAGAAATGAGCTCAAAATTCATGACAAGGATAAACAGATGTATAACTATGTTTGTCAAGAGATTCTGAGTGTCCTATATATTCCTTCAGTTTTTATAGGAAGCTCATAGTTTTCAACTGCAATGTGAAGCTTCAATACTATCATTTACCAAAATTTCTAACCTTTGACCTGAAACAGGACATACTTTTTTTTCTCATTATTGTGTCCATTGGGCTTTCTAATTCCTAAAAGAAAACTGAAATAATCAACAGATAAGATAAGCAGACCATCTTGAACTGAAACAATAGGCTGCTTAAGATAGCGAGACAGGTTTTAAAAAAGAAAGCAGGCGAACCTATATTTCATGTACCAAACTGTAACTGTATGTTCTGTATTGCTTTGATAAGCAGCTGGTGGACTAGATACTCTAAGATAGGATGGCTACTGCTTGTAAATTTCTGTAGCCTTAGGCGCATGAAAAGTCTAACAACCTAAGTTAATTAATGATAACATGGCTCATGAAAGACATTTATGTGTAATCTCGTAAAAGAATGATCTAGCTAATTCTTTCACCACAATACAGCTATGCAAGTGTGTTTCCACATTAAAGGGTTTGAAGATGCACCCTTGGTGTTTCTGAAAAACAATCTACATGCTTTTGTAGGATGAAATGATGAAAGGTTACTTAAGGTGATGAGTATGGGTAAGGAGCTTTATAACATGCTCCCACATGTTGTAACTTGAAATGAATGAGACATAGATTGACAGGCCTTGTTATATAGCATTTAGAGAACAATGTTTTCTGGTTCCGTATACCCTATTACGAGTTCAAGCTGATTGCATTTATTTGAGAAGTTTGGATATGTTGGAGAGCAGCAAGGTTTTGTGATACCATAATGGAGTTGCTAGTGGCATGTTGGGCTACAGTTTTTGAGGGTACCTACCATGGTATGCTATATCTTACCAAACTGGGCAGTATAGGGCGTATTGTACCATACTGATTGCATACCGGTACATAGTATAGATTGCATACAGACATTCGGTGCGCTGAACCGACCCTCGTACTGGGCATACCGACACATTGATAGGGTGGCACCGAAATGGATCTTGGTACCGAGATGGCTTACCTTGGTACTTGTTATTGTATGCATGCGTACATTGTACCTATTGGGTATATTGTTGTATTGGCAACATAATTGCTTGGGTCCAACATCGGAGTACCTCCTTGAAGCTATAATCTGTTATTGCTGATATAAGTAATATTGCTAGATAGGAATGCGTTCCTTTTGCATATGCACTTTATGATGCCATTTTTTTAACTATTATTACTTGTACAATTTTTTTTATCAAGTGTTCCTTTTGTGTCTGTCTGTTTTGGGAAGGAGTATGGTGGGTTAAGTTGATTGTATATATAACCGAAGGTCTGCTGAACCGACCTGTATCGGTCGGTTCAGCCCGAACCGGACCGGTACCGACTGGCACCGGTCCGGTTCCAGGGTGTAAAACGGTTCCGACACAATATGGGTTGGAACCGTTCGGTTTGAGCATCGAGCCGGTGCGAACCGAAGTACATACTTGAATCGGTGCGAATCGAGCCGGTTCGCACCGGTTCGGTGCTGGATTTTAGTGCCAGCGCTGTGGCACTTTGAAAGTGCCACAGTGTGGCACATTCAAAGTGTCGCTTTGTGCGGCACTTCAATCAAAAGTGCCGCTTTGTGCGGCACTTCAATCGAAAGTGCCGGTGCGGCACTTCGAAAGTGCCGTGCTGTGGCTCACAGTGGCACTTTTTTAAAGTGCCACAGTGCCTTAACGGTTGGCTATAAAAGCCGACCGAATGCTAAAGCCAAATCCATCAGCTTAGGTGAAGGAAAGGCAGAGAGAAAGGAGGAGGAAAAGAAGAGAAAAGCAAAGACAAAGGCATGAAAAAAATTAAAAAGGTCGGAGAGCGTCGTTTTTCTTGAAAAAAAATCCAGCAAAAACTAAATAAGGTAAAATTTCTTTTCCCTACATTGTTTTTTTAATATTTCATTTAAATTGCTTAAAAAAATTAAGTCAAAAATTTCCAAAAAATAGGAAATGATTCAATGATTTCATTTCGTCTTGAATTTTTTATATGTTGTCGATATATGGATGATGTTAATGGTGACATTAGCTTTTGTTTTTACAGAATTTATATAATTTATAATTTAATTAAAAAATTTAAACATTAATTTTTAATTACAAAAAATAGAAATTGAAAAAAATTAATGTGGTTGTAGGAATGGAGCCGTCAAGGAGAGGGCAACCCCAAGAGCGTAATATTGGTTGGGAGCATGGGAAGATGCTCGGTGAACGACACCAGTTACAGTGCAATTATTGCCACAAGTGCTTCAAAGGAGGAGGAGTAACTAGATTAAAGCAGCACTTAGCCGGTAATTCTCGTGAGATATCTGCATGCTCGGAGTGCCCACCGAGCACCTGTTAGCTGATGAGGAAAAACCTCGCTGAGATCAAAGCAGCCAAGGAGAGGGCTGCCAAGCAGAAAGCGGAGGTGGAACGCCAAGCTACAGAAGCACCTTTCTATCACTTGATGGAGTCACAGGAGGTCGAGGGTCCAGATGAGGAGGTACAGATCCAGGCTGCCATGCGGGCGAGTCTGGATGATCGGTGGCAGCAGAAGGAGGTGGCGAGGCATTAGGCTCGATTTGGGCCCTCGTTTTTCGAGTCGAACCTCGGTTCTGGTGGAAGCAGACAAAATTCAGAGTTTCAAAGGACAACTTCAGTCAGAAAGGGCGAGGGCAGAGGACGTAGCCGGATTGCATCTATCCTGGGTGGTTTTGGTGGCTGAAAGAAGTCTTCCGGAGGGATTCCACCAGGTGCGTCAATCCATGATGTAGATCCGCATGCCTTTCCCAGAAGAGATTTGAAGCAGCAAAGGGTAGACACAATGTGGAAGGAGAAGAAGAAGGATATGCGGCGAGCTATTGGATCCTGGTTCCACTTCAGCCATATTCCAGCGAATGCTGCAGACAATACATACTACATGTCTGCCATTTCTGCCATACAGTCTGCCGGTCCCGGTGTCGATCCTCCAGGCCCGAGGGACATCTATGGTGAGCTTCTTGACAACAATAAGGAGGAACTAGAGAATTGGATTGGCTTATATAAGAGCAAGTGGCCCACATATGGGCTCACTCTGATGTGTGATGGTTGGACCGGTCCGACAAAGCGGGCCATTATCAACTTTCTGACATACTGTGATACGAAGACCTTCTTCCACAAGTCAGTTGATGCTTCGAATAAGGTGCACAATGCTTCATACATCCTCAGACTTATGGAGGAGGTGATTGATCAGATTGGAGAGAAGAATATCGTGCAGGTCGTCACTGATAA
>JAOXJJ010000589.1:143434-222118 GCA_025769935.1 Phoenix roebelenii
TTGTAAATAATTTAGAAAGTTAAGAAAAGATGGTAAGAAAGCTTTGAGAATTTGATCTGTTCCTGGAATGACATGAACATTTTCATTTCAGAATGTGGTCAATAATAAGTTACACAACATTCTACTAAAAATTCTGCTGTAAATTCATGTTAGAATTTTGTTAACATTGTTGACATGTCTCTATTTACCTAAAGTAAGCTGATAATGTCATAACAAATGTTAATAGCACTCTAGAAATCAAAAATGTTGTCAAGTGCCCAATGTACATGAAAAATTTTGAAAATCAATGCAGTTAATTATTAGATACTCAACGTTTTCATGAGGATGGGCAGTGGAAATGCCCATTCCATATGAAAATAAAGTGAGAATTCCTTATCAGTTGAAAATTGAAGCCTCAAAATGGTTCGTCTGAGCTTTTGCTCCTATGTGATGATTTTCGGTCCAGTACAATTGTGCGAATTCTAAGTAACCATGATGCTGAAGCCTTGTTCTTCTATCTTTAAATTAGAAATTTTTCTGCGTTATTATCACGTTAATAATTACAACTATTTTTAACTTCTTTATGTATAATCTTGAACCTGTATGTTATGCACAGGTGGCAAAAGAGAGTGCTGATGTGATCATAATGGATGACAACTTCTCTACCATTATTAATGTAGCCAAATGGGGCCGTGCGGTTTACATAAATATCCAGAAGTTTGTACAGTTCCAATTGACAGTTAATGTGGTTGCTCTGATGGTCAATTTTGTTTCTGCATGCATCACAGGTACTCCAAATCCTCATTGGAACTCTTTTCTTGTTGCCCTTTTAAGGACTATTAACTTGTTATTCCTTTTAAATCACTTATTTCTCATGTTATTTAATTCTTAGGGAGTGCTCCACTCACTGCTGTCCAGTTGCTCTGGGTCAACATGATTATGGATACACTCGGTGCTTTAGCATTAGCAACGGAGCCTCCAAGTGATGAACTGATGAAAAGACCACCTGTTGGGCGGGGAGAGAACTTTATCACCAGGGTCATGTGGAGAAATATCATTGGTCAGAGTTTATATCAGTTGATTGTACTTGGACTTCTCATGTTTGATGGGAAACGGCTTTTGAAAATCAGGGGTTCAGATGCTGATTCAGTTCTCAATACATTCATATTCAACACATTTGTGTTTTGCCAGGTATCCATTTTAACTGTATTTTTTAAGTAAAATATGGAACATTTCTTGTAACTACAGCTCAGCACCATTATTGCATAGTTCTTCATTTTGGATCTCAACTGGCTGAACTTATAGTTTCTGCATGGTAGGCGTCTCCGTGTTTTGCTTATTCACAGAATTCTAATAATTGTTGTTTGGTGTTTGAAAATCTATGCATTTCACGGTGCCCAGTTGAAATATCACCAGTTGTTTCTGTTTGCAATAAATCTCTTTTGGTATATAACTCTACTGGAATGCCAGTGCATAAGATAGAAAAGAGCAACAAGTCCCATTGTCAATAAAGAATGATTATATTGGAGAAGAGGTTGTGTGATGGTATATGGTTTCTAAGGTTATTACACTAAATACTTTCTTTATCATTGGCATTAGCAGACTACCTGGTTTGACGGAATGTTATAACAAGTAGACTTGGGGAGTTTTATCATTTTAATCAATATAAAGACCAAGTCGAAATGGAAAACTTTATTCTAGAGTATGAAGTTTCTGTTTATTTGAAATTTATCTAATTTGAAGGAAGAGTTTAGTTCCGATTTATTGATCATTTTTCATTTGATAAGAAAAAGAAATTAATTACTCTACTACCTAATAAAGTATAATGTACATTCATTTGTATTATTACTGATATATTATTCCCGGGAAGCTACTTTAGAGATAAAACTCTTCATAGTTTTTCAATATCCTTCCTACTGCAGTTCTCTTGTCCCAATACCTGTCTGCTGAGATGAGGCATGAATGTTTACACTTCATGAGATACATGAGGAGTATGACCTTGAAAATGATGTGTATGGTAACTTCATGAAGAAGTTATGAATGCAAGATAGAACCGAGGATTCTTGTACGTGCAATATTACAAGCATAAGTGATATTTTGTTTCTAATTTATTGGTAAGTTTTCTAAATATTCAAAATATTTACAGACACGGAAATGTCTTGAAATGTGCACATCTTTGATTGACATGTCTAATATTAAAGTGTTGTCATCATAATAAACATGGTCAGAGAGAAAAACAGTTTTAACTCTTGATGGTCATGCACGACTAAATATTGTGGATGGATGCTTATTGAGGATGAGATGCAAGTGTACTTTTAATGCAATAAGAACCATTAAAATGTGGTGTTGAGGATCACTTGATTACAGAAGAAGATAGTGGTGAAACTAAAAAGGTTTATTGTATGTGCATCTCTGGTTGACATGTCTGACATGAACATATTAAGAGAATGTTGTCATCATATTAAGCATGTCGGAGAAAACAACAGTTTAAATCTTGACAATCATGCACGACCTAAATCTTGATAGATTCTTATTGAGGAAGTGCTGCAGATGTACAATTAGAGCAAATGTGGTGTTGAGGATTCCTCAATTATACAAAAAGATAATGGTGAACTTAAAAAGGTATATTGGAGGTCTTTTTGGTTATGTAGTAGATGAAAATGGAGGTATAACAACTAGAGAAGTCAACTATAAGGGTCATTTTAATGATCTAAAACAAGTTGATGTGGAGTTATTATGCTTTCTTTCTCTCCCCCCACCCCTTTTTGAGAGAGAGAGAGAGAGAGAGAGTAGGAGAAGCAGATGCAGAGTGCCTTCTTCCTTTGTTGGGTAAAGGCAAGAATCACAGGCCTCTAGTATCAACACTTAATCATTAGCAACTCTTCAACTGGCACCTTATTTCTATTGTTGAATGATTTTATTTTCAATGCAAAGATAAATGGCTAAGCTCTTCCTATTTCAAATACCTTTTCTAAACAAATGTCAGCTTACTCTTCAATGCTTTACTAATGTATCGGCTCTATTAGGTTCTTCAACTTCCAAATTTTTCCTTGCGAAAAGGTGCAGTTTCTTATGTCTTGCCTTTACCCTCTTTTCTCATCTAGGCTCTAAGTTTAGGAGAATCATGAAGGTTGGCTGCCCAATTTCATGAGCTTGGTTTGCATAACCAATAAAGTATGTCCCTTTAATTATCCATTAGTTTTTAGGTTCATGAAAAGCATCTATATCACTAAAATAGCCTTGTTTCAAATTTGGACCTATTGAGAACCAAATGTGCAAACTGCAGAACTTTCCATAATGTTTGGATGGATCAGACCTTTACTCAGAGACTTAGTGATGCTTGCTGGATGCATAAAAAATTATAGCAGATGTATTATTATGCTTTATAACCTTTATTAACCAATATTTTCCAAGCTAATTATCTATGATATCTATGTTACAAACTACAAGGATACCAAGATTTTTCCATGGTGGTTAATAAGTTTATAATGGTTCCCATCTTGATGGGTTTCTCTATTCTTATTGTTGTCATTTTTCTTGTTGCAGGTGCATATTTGTTATGAAGGTCTTGATATCCATATATGATATTACTTATATGTATGTAATTAAACACAAATTATAAAACTTATATCTGCGCTGCCTATCTTACAATACATAAGTACAACCATCTCGTGCCTAACTTTCTCTAGGTTTTTTCTAAAAAAAATATAAAAAGAGATACAGACATGGGGTTCTATTTATTATAAAGTGATATGAGGCTTTCTAAAGATAAAACACATTTGCTCTTCTAGATAGTTTGATCCTACTAGCTTATCTAGGTTCTATTCCCTGATCTCATCGTTTTTGGTGGCAAAAGTGGTGACAAAATGAATTGAAAATCCACACCGATCTGGTGCATTTTAGAATTTAACGGTTTTGATGATTAGATCATAGCAAAATCTCATATCATGCCATTGAAACCATCTGGGAGATGGGGTGACACAAAACACAGCATCCCCATAAATCTGCAGTGGACTGTCAGGTGAGTTCACCTCCAATTTCCTATTGCAAAGGGAATGTACACTTTTCCAACAAGCCCGTCTCTCTCTCTCTCTCACACACACACACACACACAGAGTGGCACTGCTCATGCATGCTATTATTGGTACACCACTATGCCTTGCTAGATGCTTGAATTTCTTGTTGAGAGTACTAGCAAGTTTCAAGCTAAGTTATTGGAGTGAACATTTTCTTCAACTTTGTGCATATCTTGCCAGATGCTTGAATTTCTTGTTGAGAGAACTAGCAAGTTTCATGCAAATTTATTGAAATAAACATTTTCTGCAACTTTGTGCATATTAATTTTGAGATAATAAGAACATATGATTACCATTTGCTCCAAATTCAAGATGTTCGACCCTAGTTCATGTATACTTTTCCAGGCTGTAAACTGTCCCGTGCATGTTTCCTAGCATATTTTGTTAACATTTTCATGTCAATGGACATCAAGAAATACAACATCAAGAAGAATAATCATTATAGATATTCAAAAGGTGTCTTCTAAAGATTAAGCTAAACTTTCTAGAAGTTTGGTGGTGCTTTATCATCTTTTGAATGTTAGTGGAATAATAAATGTGTCCGGTACATGTTAACAGCATGTAAAAGAACCAATGTGGGGTCTCACAAAGCGCAACTAGCTATCTTCACTATAAATTTTTGAAATCCTGAATATATTTCCAGTTTAAGTTTTCTTTTTTTTGTTTAATTATGGCTGTGAAGCAGCTTATGATCATCCTGTTTATTTGTTTTCCTTCATCAGATTATTCGATCATTGCAAATTTATTTATTTCTAAACCGGTTCTTATTGCTTCAGGTCTTTAATGAAATAAATAGCCGGCAGATGGAAAAGATTAACGTGTTCCGTGGAATATTCAGCAGCTGGATCTTTTCAGCTGTGTTAGCTTCCACTATCATATTCCAGGTAATAATAGTGCAGTTCCTTGGTGCTTTTGCAAGCACGGTGCCGCTGAGCCCACAGCTATGGTTGCTCAGTGTACTGATTGGAGCCATTGGCATGGTCTATGCAATCATCTTAAAGTGCATTCCAGTAGAACTAAACAAGCAGCCGGTTTGCGATCAAAATGGTTATGAGCCAATCCCTAGCGGTCCAGAAGGGGTGTAAGGAAACAAAGTGAGTTGTTCATCATTTCATAATATCATGGATTATAGATGTTTTAGGAGCTATTCAATTATTATAATATACGCACTATATTTCAAATCATCATTCCATGCTTACAAACTCCATCTGTTTTGCAAGGGTTTTGTTTGGATGTGATAGTTTCTAGTTCGAATTAGTTGATGAACTCAATACTAATTTGGAAAGGTTGCTTTTGCGATTCTGTTTTCTTGCTGTAAAATAGAAAAGAAGTAAAAATCTTCTTGGCAGTTAAATAATGACTTTTTATGTTTTATGCATCTACTTGAGTAGAATTTGATGATAAATTGTAGATTATCAGCACTTGCTTTCTGTGGTGACTTCTCCATGTTTCTACTTTATTATTGTTGTTGTTTGTGATGGGTCTGTGGTTGTTTTGAGTTGGCTCAGGAGGTATATAGTGTCGCTTTCTTTTTAAAAAAAAAAAATAAAATAGAGGTTTTAATTACTTAACAGGAGAGCACACGAAAACGAAAAAAGAGACTTGTAATCCAACCCACCACCCTTCTGCTTTCCTGTGGAAACACTGTATGGAGTTAATTTTATGCAACCCTATTCTATTGGCATAGCAGCATTCTTCAGAAATGATCTGATTTCTCAGATGTCTCCTGTCCTGACAATACTGTTGGTGTATGTAAGTTTATAAATTATTAATATTTTAAATTAAAAGTTTATTCTTCCAACTGGTTGGCTCTCGGGGTTTCCAACAATAAAATATAAGAAAATGTTTTTTTTGAAATTTGCATTATAACTACTTTTATGGTTTCCAGTAGAGGAAATTGATGTGAAAAACAATATGAAATTGAAGAACAGAGACTACTATTAAGAAAGAATCCCAATGCGGACGATGGGAAATGAGATCGTACAGAAAAATATGTGATACGAAGCATATGGAGATGCGATATAAATCAAAGGAAAACCATTGAGAAACTTGGTATGAGTGAATTCTCGCTGGTTTTTTCAAGTTGAATTCCCTTTGAATAAGTTTATAAATGTTTTGGAACTCCTCTCTTGCTAATATTTGCTCTCTTGTAAGAAAATGAAGTCAAGGGTGCATTGAATCATATGAAAGGAGTGGATGCAGACCATTAAGAAGAATCATTAATTTACGCTTGGTTTCAATTTTTTTTTTTTTTTGGTAAAAGCGGCTACTCATTTCATATAGATCTAACGTGAGTACAATCTGCTAAATTGCGGCAAAGTAAAAGGTGCAAAGAAGGATGAACGTCTGATACAGACGTCCAAAGAAAATCCCTAGAATGCCGAGCAACAAAAGAGGCGACCCAGTCTGCAGCCCTGTTCCTCTCCCTGAATACATGTCCTATCTGAACATCATCCATCAACCGCGCCATCCTACGGGTCTTCCGGATGAGGGGACGCTTGATTTCAATTCGGTTTAACAAAAAACACATACTTCAGTGGGAAAGGGTTTTTATCCATCATGGTTTTAGTGGATGCGATAGACTCAATCTTGGTGGGACGGGATACCATCTCAAGTGTTGGAACAGAAATGTCTCGCCTTGTCGTAACATCACGATTAACTTGTCTTGGGACATTTTCTATCTCAAGTATCAGGATAGAGCGATACAGTGACACATCAAAAACTAGAACAATTCCATCCCATGGGATTTAAAACATTCAATGCATCGTTGTTTGGGGAAACACCATTTATTTTCATTTGGTTTTGCGATGCTTCGAGCCTGCCTGGACATCAATTGGGTTGTGGTTCGGCCAAAACCTGGAATGACTGGTTAGTTGGGAGTCCCAAGAATAACCAGAACCCTCGAGCAATCACATTTTCCAAGTGGTAGTATTGCAGCCTCCTGAACCTCTGGTTGGAACAGAACCAGTATTTTGTGAATTTACAGCGCAGCAGCCAAGCAATCCGTGCCGGCCTTATAGTAGTAGAAGAAGGCCCAGCATATCCTTGTCTAGGATCCTCTTTGGGTAGAACAGAAATTTACCTATACGTAAAGTTTCAACCATAGTACTCTGTACCGATTCGAACCGAACCGTGCATGATGTACCAGACTATTTCGGTACCTGCTATGGATGGCGTAACGAGTATCGGTATACCAAAAAAATTTCGTACCATTCATACTATGCTAGTGTGGCACTGATACGAGTCTGGTATCAAGACGAGAAATATCGGTTTTAACTTTAGGCTGCTCATCTTATACACATACAAGCCTGATTTGGCAATGTTTGATGGTGTCACTTTGAGCTTATTGAACAGGGCCAACATTATTGACACATAAACTTGGTGGGAGTGAGATTAGAGACAATGTTGACCATAGCTTATTGATCAGCTGCTGACTTGATCGAGTGAGTGCACTTGATATCAACTTTTCATACACTTCATACTTATAGTCAGACTTGATCAATAATAGATTAGTTTATTTAGATGAATTCCTAGTTTTCCTGCTCTACCAGATGGCTAGCTTAGATCTAGAAACCAGTTTTCATAAAACCTAACTATGAGATCAGACTGGATCAGATACCGCATAATTAAAAAAATAGACCTTTTACCTTAGCAAGACATTTCTCAGATCTCCATGCTGTTGTCACTTAAAAACTAGATACTTTAAGAGAGCGATTAGCTTACTAACAAAGTACTTAGTCTTTCTTTGCCTCCACGTTATTTTCAAATTATTTTCTCTCTTCATAAACTTTAAAGGCTTTGATTGGACATATCCAATCACCATATATATTTTATATAAACCATATAGATGGAGTTGATAAGTATATAAATGGAAGGAA
This sequence comes from Phoenix roebelenii, assembly GCA_025769935.1. NCBI lineage: Eukaryota > Viridiplantae > Streptophyta > Magnoliopsida > Arecales > Arecaceae > Phoenix > Phoenix roebelenii. Next base: position 151,368 of record JAOXJJ010000589.1, read on the forward strand.
GATAGAAATGTGATAAATTGGCAGAGGCCATTGTTTTCCCATCCCTGAATTTTCTGAGACACTGGTACCCAATTAAAAAGATGGAAAATCTTGGAACCATGGAATCTAGAGACTCCCTTGGCCCCTCGGATGCCTTTGTCCTTTCTCCTAGTTTCTTCCTTCTTTCCACTATAGGCTTGTGTTTAGTAACACATCGTGCATGCGTTAGGGAGGTAAGAATTTGTAACCAAGCTAAAAAAATAAAAAAGAAATCTACATCATTCCAATCCATGTAACTAAGAAAGATTTAGTAATCCTGCTTCTCATACCTCATTTTCTACTAAAGCCAATGGTCAGCCAGCTATTGAAACATGGAACTGTTGATAGCACGGAGCCAAACAATTTCCTCTGATTCTCTTGCCTCCTTCTCTTCCTAGAAAGCATGACTAGAGAAAAGGATAGATCCTTATGTTGCTGTGCAGGTTGTCTTCTTTACTCTACCGGGATTCAGATTATTTCAGAACAGGCCTATGAATACAAATGGTATAGATTAGTAATCGTGGCTCACCATCTATATTTTGAAATCTATGAGGCTTCAGCTCTAGATATATATTGACACAGCTATCTGATGGCACTAGGGTGCTGGCAGCTCAATGAGATCATTATATGATTCTAACAATTCAGTTTTTTGGCACCTCATCCCAATGACTTTGTGAAAGTAAACTTACTACGTCTTCATGGAAAAATGGAAGGGCTGGGACTGGGTTCCAATTCAGAAACTACATGGGTTTGCTTTTTTTATGCCAGATCAAGATCTTTTTTTGCCCATCAAATCACAATAAACTAATTAAAATTTAGGATATATGATGGTCATAAACTACTTAAGGATAGAACTTGCTAAAATGCAATCCAATATCCGAAAATCTCATGGTTCCTTGTGACCTTTTTTTATTTTATTTTAATGAACTCGACCATATAAAAAAATAAAATAATTATAAACTATGTTGGGTCTTTGAGTTGCTTGTTTCCCAATAGGATCACCCTAGGTGATTTAATGGTTTGGAGGTTAAACCTGAACTCATCCATTTATAATTGAACTATCTAAAGAAACCCCATCCAAATCCATTTACTCAAAGCGGGTTCCTGCAGGTTGGCGGATGTAGGTCAAACTTTGCCACCTAGCTCTAAGTACGGTTGTCTTAAGTCACCCTAATACCTTAGCTCAACCTGCTGCTACGTAAGGCAATAATGGAATCAATTGCCTATGGAGGCTTGAGTGGTATATGATACTCGGAAACTTAATAATCCCACTTGATTATTTTTATAATAATGGAATATTGCTCCAAATTAAGTTTTCAATGACCTTATTAGATTGAAATCAAATTTGTTATTTACGTTCCAAATTCTTATCTATCAAACTCGGTTGTAGTTTGTAGTTATCCAAATTCTCTCTCTCTCTCTCTCTCTATATATATATATATATATATATATATATAAATATATAGAGAGAGAGAGAGAGAGAGAGAAATTATATACGTAAGGAATATAAAGAGAATTGGATACATAACTTGTGTTAATTCCTCTTTCATGTTTGGATTCACATATTTTTCTCATGTATTCTCTCCTTAACTCCCTTTCCTGCCAAAGCCAAAATCCTAGCCGATGCTTAGATTTTAATTATCTTTCAATTAAATTGATCATAAATATAAATTTAAAGGCATTTCAAAAGCAAGGTTACGCTTGCTTAGAGTGCATATGATATCCAAAATTTGATAACATGACTCGATTATTTTATAACAATGGGGTGTGAATTCAAATTAAGTTTTTAATAGTGTTGTCATCCCTTTTCTCCGTCTTGTTTCGGGCAAGCCAGGAAACTTCGGTTCTCTAAAGAGCTCGATCGGTCAAGGTAGAAAGGTGGAGTGCTAAGCTTTGACTAAGAAAGGCTTAGATGTGTATACCAAATACGTCAGGTTAGCCAAAAAGGTGTAAGTCGAATGGAGGATAGAGTAGCGTAGATCTAGATACCTTGACTTCAAAAACTTTCACTATTGTCACACTATTATTCCAAGTGGATGGATATGGATGGAGGTATGACATTGGGCAATGATGGGAGTGCAGCGGGCAATGGCAATTGTGTAGCACTGGACTACAATAGAAAAGCTAAGTTATACATATTCTTAGGATAAAATGATACAAAAAAAATTAAAGATAAATTGAATAAATTGATTGTTCAAAGGTGCAACATATTACAATGTTACTTATTTATACTAATACATAGTAACTACCTATAAATACAATAACCGTCCACTCCAATGATTGTTTCTCACATCTGGTCTCCCTTTCTGCGATTTTGGTAACTAATGTTGGTTACCAACTACACACATGTTCATCATAATCCAATAATTGTAAGACTAATAAGCATCCCTTATTAGTCCCTACATATCATTCATTTCCTTCGGTCTGTCCTTTCATGTCAAGATTGGTTGCTTTTCTAATTGCTATGCAACAAGATCTTTTTATACTTTTAGATAACTTTAGGAGCAATTCGTTTGCCCTCATGGCTGATTATGGCTATCTTAGTCATTCAGCCTGTGTGGACAAAATTTCTGACTTTGGTCGTCTCTTTCATACTTAACAGGATTTATCATGACTGAATCATATCAATCTTGCAAGAATCACATGACTTTCACGCATCCAACTTACCTAACGTGGCATTTGCTCATTGTTGCTTTTTAGGTGGCTGATATATGATGTAAACAATGTCCTCTTCATCTTGTTTATCGACGATCAAGAGGCTAACGGGATGTCCTTATCATTTTCTTGATAAATTCATATCGAAAACCTGCAGTCATGATCTTGACCGAGTACTACTTCAAACTGTCTACTCTTGCTGTGTTTCTTTTTACAGACTTATTTTTTGGTATCTAAACAGTCTGTATATTGTACAAAGGATCTACCATATTTATAGAAATCTAGTTTTATTCTCTACATTGATGGAGATTTTATCTCATTTTTTTTGTGAGAGCACGCCTCATCCTATAAATATGTTTGCATCATTCTCTTTCGTGCTCATTCTTTGTTCTATTTGGGGCCTTGCTCTACCCAATTGGAATATTGTTATCCCTAATTTTCCAATTGGACAAGTTGGTATTTTTATCACTAGCATATGGCTAATCCTATGCCCTACCTTTTTTGAGCAGATTTGAGCAGACTTCTTTATATTTCTAATTCTATCAGCTGCGTCGGTATGCAATCCTTTTACCCACATCACTTATTTTGCCCTTCTTGCTATCAATGATGAATTGTGGTGGATAGAACATCAGATCCTTCTAACTCTCCACCAAAATAGTGAAGGGCTTCTCATCTTAAGTAAAGTGAGCACCATGATAGTATTAGCCTATTCGGCCTTGTATTCATATATGTATAACTATTTATGTTAGCCAAATGTAATAAAGTAGCAAAACCTCTTTCTGCACCTTATGTGTATTTATTCTCCATCGACACTAGGCTTATCTTTCAGCGAATCGGACCGATGATCTCCAACACATGCTAGCCAGAGCTTCTAATACCAATCATTCATTAGCCAACAAGGAAGAACAACATTGAAATCCTCTGAGCAAATTGTGATTGATGTTCACAAAGCATAATGCCTAAAGGAAAGAACAAATACAACTTGAACGCTAGCAAGGGAAAATCTAGTCCCTAAGTGTAGCCCGAAAATAACTATAATCTTGCAAATTTCTTCCCCTAAGTATTTGCCTCTAGGTTGATGCCTCTAGCTCGTCAAAAAAAGTGGAAAAAATTCAAAAGAGTCGTGAGAGGACTATAGAAGAAAGTAGTGCAATACTTTTACATCAGCCTCTTGGCTAAAACTAAAGAGAATGTATTGTTTACTATAATATAATATTATTATTTACTCCATTTTTAGATCGAATTCACTACTCTGATCTTTTAGTGGTTATTTCGTATAACACTTAGAGCTTTATTATCCCTAGTCCACATAAAGCTCTTTTATCATCTATAATGCTGGGTATAAGGCCGAATCAGTCCTAACATTGTCATGTTGCCCTCTAACATGTGGGACATGCACTATAGAGAAAATTTCTGAAAGCTTCCTTTGATAAGGCTATCCTCAAGGTTTTGTGTTGTATACAACTAGTATTATTGGTAAGTGATCAAGAGCTATTGTTGGTAAGGATTTGACGGCTTCACCATCGACATTTTGAATCTCTCTACGACCGATACTCTATGGTTTTGGCCAGGTACTAGCCAAAACATTATGTGATGATTTGGTTTGCTGCAACTCTATTGATGTGACTTCCGCAATAGCTCGGTCAGTAGATTCCAAGGCCTCCACGGTATAGTCTTCGGCTATTACCTTCTAATGAGATGAAGTCTCCAACTCTAGTTCCTTATGCAGTGCAGTACTTTTACATGCTGACTGATAAACCGATTTGTCCATCAGAAGAATGGAGAGGTTGTCATCAATATAGGACTTGTCGACATATACTGTGTCTTCGTGAATCGGCTTTCAATCATGAAAAAAAGTTTTTCAAACTGCCTCGCTATAAGAGTTGAAGATGCTACATACCACTCCAAATGTTGCCCCAGTATAGTGGCCACTTTTTTTTGCAACTGCTTCTGTGGCTTCCTTTGATAGTGGTATGATGGCATCTATGCAATTATTATGTTGGAAATAGCATGATGATGACTGTGTAGTGTCCTATCAGAGATAATGTGACGACTATATAAGATCCCATAGAGCATGCCAGAAAGCTTGTTGCCGCCCTTTCTCTCCATCTTGTTTTGGGTGAGGCAGGGAACTCAGGATCCCTAGGAAGCTCAGTTGGTCAAGATGGAAGGGAACCGCATCAAGCTTTGATCGGGCGAGGCCTAGATACATGCATGGGCATGCCACCGATATTGGGTTAGCTAGAAATGTGTGGGTTGAATGAAGGATAGAGAGTAGCATAGGTCTAGGTGCCTTGACATTCAAGAATTTTTACCACCGTTATACCACCAGTTAAAGTAGATGGATATGGATGAGAGTATAGCGCCAGGCTATGATGGAAAGGGTGTAGCATAGGGCTACGGTAGGAGCATAGTACTAAGATATGGAAAGGATGTAACATTGGGCTACGATAGGAAAGCTTATGCCTACTCATAGAATAAAATGATAAAATAACAATAAATTGATTGGATTGATTGTCCAATAATCTAATCTGATAAACTGTAATTCCACTAATTTATACTAACACATTATAATTGCTCACAAATATAATAATTATCTACTTAGATGGTTGTTTCTCATATCTAGTCTCCACTTTGGTGGTTTTGGTAACTCACATTGGTTACCAACTACACACACCATCATCAAAATCTTCTAACTGTAAGACTAATATGCATCCCCTATCGACCCTGGCACATCGTTCATTTCCTTCGGCCTATCCTTTCATGTCTTACATTGGTTGTTTTTCTTGATTGCTCTGCCACAATATCTTCTTTTTTTAAAGATAATTTTGGGACTAATTCGTCTCCCCTCGAGATTGATCATAGCTATGGCTTGTGTAACCAAAATTTCTAACTTTGGCCATTTCCTTCATACTTGATAAGATTCATCATAATCGAATTCTATCCATCCAGCAAGGATCATATAACTTTCACCCATCCAACTTATTCTACATGGCATTTGGTCATTGCTTCTTTTTAGGTATCTGATATGTAGCGGAAACAAAACCTCCCACATATTGGTAGTCGATGATCAAAAGGCCGACAGGATATTTGTTATCATTTTTTCGGTGACTACAATTTGAAAATCTACGGTCATGATCTTGATTGAGTACCATTCTTTTTATTGGAGCATCCCCTTCGGTAAACTCCTTGTGCCTTCTTCATTCCTTCAAACTATCTATTCTTGTCGTGTTTCTTTTCATGGACTTATTTTTGGATATCTAAATAGTCTGAACATTACTCAAAGGATCTACTATATTTATAGAAATCCAATTTTATTCTCCATATTGATGGGGATTTTATCTCATTTTTTATGAGAGCATGTCTTGTCCTATAACTAACCCCAACGCCATTCTCCTTAGGGCCCATTTTTTCTTCTTTCTGACCAATCTCATGCCTCCCTTCAATCTTTCTTTAATTACCACGACGAGATTAATAATTGGCTCGGGCAACCTATTCGTTTTGACCATCTGATTTCCGACTGGCATATCACCATAGATTAGGGCCTTATTTCAAGCAATTTATGATTGAAATATTGTCATCCCTGACTTTCTAATTCTGCAAATTGGCCTTTTTATCATCGGCTTATTGCTGATTGAGTGCTCCAACTATTTCGAGCTGATTTGAGCAGACTTCTTTATATTTCTACTTTTGTCAAGTACATCCGCATCCAATCCCTCAATCCACCTCATCGTAGGGTAGGGGTGGGTCCGGTAGGTCATTACTGATATATGTCCTACAAATGGAATAACATAACCATATTTGCCACATGCCTGCCTCAGTGCAGAGCTAGGCAGGTAGAGTTAGATGGAATGGGTTGGGGAACAAGTAACGCTACAAAAGAATCATTTTTTGCATTCAAATCAAACAAATAAAAAAAATATATATCTCATTATTTCACTTAACATTATATAAAATAAGAGTCTAATATATAGAAAATAACAATGCAAATTTTGAATAATAATAGAAACACTAAATAAAATATTATTTTCTAGAAAGCCAAATGTTCCTTAACAAAGAAAAGCAACCAACTAAAAAAATAAACAGCTAAGCATGTATCTTGTAGCCTATTATGATGAGACGTTCAATCCAATTATCAAATCCGTCACAATTCACACAATTCTTTCTCTTATAGTTTTTGAAGGTTGGCTCATTGAACAGCTAGATATCAAAAATGTATTCCTCCATAAATATTTACTTAAGGATATTTATATGAAACAACCTCCTAGTGTCACTGACCCAAACCATCCCACTTATGTTTGCAAGCTACGACGATCTCTTTATGGTCTTAAATAAGCACCACATGCTTGGTTTCAACAATTGAGCTCTCACTAACATACTCTTGGCTTGTGTGGGTCTAAGGCTGATGTCCTACTCTTTATCAAGCATACTAAAGAACATGTGGCACCCTTTTTGGTTTATGCCGATGATATTATTCTTATTGGCACTTCTACTACTTCATAGATGATCTTATTTCTTCTTTATAAATTGAATTCGCTCCAAAGGATCTAGGCTCTCTTCACTACATTTTGGGCATTGAGGCTAAGACCACTACTTCTAGATTTCATCTAACCTAATCAAAGTATAATTTTGATCTTCTTCTTAAAACCAACATGGATAGTTCTAAGCCAATCTTAATGCTAATATCTACTGGATCCCAACTACCTCATTCTGATAGTTTGCCACTTTCTAATCTAGTCTAATATCATAGTGAGGTTGGTGCGCTTCAATATCTTACTCTTACGTATCCTGACATTGCCTTTGTAGTCAGCCAAGTATGTTAGTTCATGCATAGGCCCACTTTCATGTATTGGCTTGCAGTCAAATGTATTCTTGGCTACTTAAAGCATACTATTGACTATAACTTTTATTTAACCAAAGGTTCATCCTCTTCTCTTCGTGCATATTCCGACACCAATTGGATCGGTAATTCTAATGACTGGCATTCTATAACAGGTTTCAATATTTTCTTGATCCTAATTTTATATCTTGGAGTGCTAAAATGCAATGCACTATGACGCGATCAAGTATCAAATCTGAATATAGAGGACTTGCTAATTTTACTGTTGAACTTATTTGGATTCAATCTTTACTACAAAAATTGGGTATCTCACTTTCTCAACCACCTATATTTTGGTGTGATAACTTGTCTATCGTATATCTCACTGCCAATCCCATGTTTCATGCTTGGGCTAAGAATATTGAAATTGACTTTCATCTCATTAGAGAGAAGTGGCTTGTTGTCAGCTTCATATTCGATTCATCTCCTCTAACAACCAACTCGCTGATATATTCACTAAAAGATTTGTCTCTCAACACTTTCAATAGTTGTATCCCAAGCTCCTAGTGGTACCCATCTTGACTTGTGGCGGGGGGTGGGTATGTTGGTGGTATCTTCATCTTACCCCCATATCAAGCCATATATCAAGGATTTATGATTTGAAGAAATTTGAATTTGAATTTTGAACTTTAAGGTTTGAATTTTGAATTTTGAATTCTATACCGAACATAAATTTTGGATTGATCATAGGGATCTATTTGTTATTTCTTTCTATCTTTCTATCATCTTAGTTGTAATCTTTTGTATATTTTCAACTATAAATATACTTGATGACCATCTCACAATATTGAGGTAGAAAAGCTTCTCACAATTTTTTTTTCTACATATACTTTCTTTCTCACACACATGATTAATCTTCTCATGATTGATTACAATACTTTTTTCTCCATTATCCTCATAATCATCACAATCATACAAGCTTGTATATAATCGAGGTGGGTTCGGGATAGGTATTGCCATTATCTACACTTGCCTTGGATCCATTGCATATTTTAGAATGAAGACCCATTCCGCCTCGAACTCTAGCGGGTCAGGTAAAACTTGGCCCATCAGGATCAGAATAGGTTGATACTCAATGCGGCGGTGTAAATTGCCACCTCTAGGTGCCAACCAGTTTTTTTGATTAGCTTTTTGGGGCATGAATGCATGATGTGATTTCAAACTACCAATTGTCATTCAAGATTTCTCTTTCTATACCTTTTAACTATTTTGAAATAAATACTTTAATCACTAAACATTATAGCCATCACCTAAATCAGTACTAATTTCAAATTTTTAGTGGACAGTGGCCGGCTAAGACTGGTATCAAATTACATGGTATATCCCCCCAAGATGCTTGCCCACATCAGTACCTCGCTCAAGCTTCATAAATGGGGCAGATATTCGGATATTTTGTTCATTTGAGATATCCGAACATCAAGATATTTTGGCTCCACCACAATTTGCCTCTCCCATTCTCCTCATTTGCAATCCCAACAAGGCTACTACCCTCGAGCCTAAGCTAACTTTCTTAGCCAAGCATTAACACATTTGCTCACCTCTAGCCGAACCGAGCTGAAGGGATCTACTAACTATAAGTCCTCTTATGCAGCCTAACGAAGTTAGGAAAATAGTACATGTTGATGTTTCATGATGCAATTGGTCCTCCCATAAGGTTGTGATGCTAGTGACTAGACCTATTTATTAATTGGGTCGGGCTGGGTTCGAATTAGGCTCAGCCCCATATATGACCAAAATTAGCCAAGGTCGATCCAACCCGGCTCCCAGGCTCGAGCCGGATAGCTTCAGGCTTTAGGTTGCGTTTTGTGCCTTTTCATAAAAAAGCTTACTAGCACAAATCAACGCCCCGATCATTTCTTTCGCCCTTAATATCAAGTCCAGTCCCAATCCTTCCTTTCCTCTCACTCTGATATGGCTGTGAGAGCAAGAGGGAGGTCATGGAGGCGGCTATCCAATCCGACCTCAGCCATTTAAGAGTTAGAGGGAGGTCACTCTCCCGACCAGCCCTTGAACCCAAGTAATTCTTTCAGGGTGGAAATCTATAGACTCTCCGATCGGACCTCAGCCTAATAGCAGAAAAGTTAGTGTTGGTGAAGAAGTTGAAGGCCACAATAGCCTCGATGTCGTGGAGGATCGAGTTCCATCCTACAAGGAAGCCTTTCTCCCCTATCATTGACCCCGAGCCTTTGTCCCCTTCTCCCCCCCCCAAAAATTTCTACCTCGAAATCCTGAAGGCCAACTTGGATTCTTACTAGCAGGCACCGACCCTAGGAAACCTACAACAGTGGCAATATTGGAGGAAGAGGAGATTGGATTGCGAAGAGTTCTACAAGCTTGGAATTGATCTAGCGCCGGAAGCGGCTCAATAGATTTGGGGGCCCAAGGCGAACTCATTAAGAGGGATTTTTTTCTTTCTGTTTTGTCTTTGAGGCTTTCCCTGCAGTGGGCCAGTCTAAGTTGAACTCACTAAGAAGGGCTTTTCTCCTTTCTATTTTGTCTTTGAGGCCTTCCCTGCCGTGGACCTTCTTTGGGCTAGGGCCTTAGGCGATCGCGTCAGTCGCCTAAGAGTTGGGCCGGTCATGCCTGGAGCTCAACTTTAGGATCACTTTCTAGTTTCGAAGGAGAAGAGACAAGAGGAGAAGATGGACTCGGCTTGGGCTAGGTCGATTTAAACCGAGCCCTATCTATTTAAATGAAGGGGCTCAAATTTTAGATCTGAGCCGTTCTACCGGATTTAAGAATCAGATTCAGATCTGTCTGAAATGCTTTGCATTTGGATGTGTTGGACGGCCTGCACGGCGTTTGAAAAGGGCCATCGAGTATGTAGGTGAGAGAGTTGGGCCATGAGGCATTTGTTACTATAATTAGAGTAAGGGAATACGCGTCTATGCCACGTCCCGAAATCTAAACATGGGACGGCAGTGTTTCCTTTATTAAAAAGTATTACAATTTTAACATTTTTTTATTTTAATAAGTTGAAAAGTATTACACCGTTAGATCGAAAATCCAACGGTTATGAGGGCCTCGGTATTGCTTTCAGAAGAACAAGTCTCTCCTCTCCCCCGGTTTGCATACCTCGGTCCTCGAGTTTCTGCGGCCTATCGACTCTGAGACCGGAAGATCGCTGCAGGCTTCGGAGGTCATCTCTTCCGCTCTCTTTTCTATCGATTTTTTTCCCTTACCGATTCTATTTTCCTTCGATCGCTCTAAGTATTTTTCTTAATTTTGTAATTGCTATAATTGCTTGATTGATTTTGTTTGGATTTTAATGTGTTTCTCTTTGACCCGATCTTAAGCTGTTGCTTCTTTGATCTGGATTTCTATTTGGATTGCTCTTGGATCCGGTTTAGATCCATGAGTATGTATTGGTGATTCTTGGTTGCTATGAATTTCCTTTTTCTTTTTGCGAGGAGAATCCTAGATGTGATTCCTAAATGCTAGAGTTTTCAGTTTTTATTTTAATTTTGTGTCTATTTGTTCTATGTTTTGTTTGATTCTGTTGGTTTGTATGGGATTTCTTAAAGACCCCAAGGCAAATAGAACCCGTAGGAAACTCGAGTTCCTTTTGGATTTCCATCTTGATCAATGACGACCGCTGCATTGTCGTCATATCGTATTATCATGCCGTTGTCATGTTTGAATTCTTTTGGCGAAACGACACTGCATTTATGTCAAGCTCTATAATTCATAGTCTCAAATAATATTTTGCTTTTAAAGTACTTCTAAAAGGTGCGTGCAGTCCCCAACCAAGTATCATTATGGATTTTTTCTTGCAGTGAATGGGTTAGGTCGCTTTTAACTTAGGTTTTTTCTTTTTAACATGAAAATCGTAACTATTTATTTCTTATCATCAGCAGGATGGAGTAACAGAGTGCTACTTATGGTGTTACACTGAGTGGAGCTTTTCTGCTGAGATAGTATCGTGAAGGACTGGAGAAACATGTCAGGACAGTCAATGTCATTACCTGTCCATTTGAAAGCAAATCAATTTTGGGGATTGATCTTTATTGTATTTGGGTTCATTTCATTTGTGGGATTTTCCTATGCTGCTATACTATCCAAGCTTCTTCCACAATCTGAGAATATATTTTTATCTGCCATTCAGAGTGACAGGTATGAAATTGTAGAAGATGTGCATATACTATCTTATCACCTTAGATTGTTCCTGAAATTAGCATTATCTCACTAGCCATTTGAATGCCATTATTTTGGATATGGATAATTCATTGTTGAATATTGAAATATGAGTATCGTCTGTTCTGCTTGTACACTGTGAAAGTGTATGGATGCCTCATTGTTAAAGTCTATTTGAAATAGCGTGGTATGCCATGATGTTTGTGCTTGACTTAAAAGATGATTTATTGTCTAGCATCAGATATATTTTAAGAACAGGATTGGCAACTAGTGACTTCAACTGTTGATAAGATGTGTTCAAAAATGTTATATCTCCTAAGACAAATATAGGGAAGAAAATACTGCAAAGTTATGTGGATGGGAAGTTTGCCAGTGTCTGCAGAAAGAAGTGGAGATGTAACGATTTTGTCCACCATGGTTTAGAGCAACTGCTGCGGCCACATGTTGGGGACCTAATGTTGGACAACAAATCTTATTCTGTACACCATGGTTTAAAGCAGCCGCTTGCCCCATTTTGGGGACCTAATGTTGGACAACAAATCTTATTGGCCCTTATTTGGACTGCGAAGGTCCCAAATATCAAAATTTGGGCCTGCTGTTTTTCTGGCACGGCATATGGTTTTTCTCATATTTTTAAGCCAGATTTTAAATCATAAGAATCCTCACATATTCAAATAGTTGGTTCTCCAACCATTATTTATTAAGGCAGATTTTAGTGATTTCAAGCAACAAATCTAAGGAGGAAAAGGGCAACCAGAATCTGAAGATTCCGTTACTTTTATCTTCTGACATGCAGGAATTAGCTGTTTGGCTGAAAAGCATGCATTTTTTTTTGTCCTTATCTTTTATACTATGAGAGGACTACAATGACTCAGACTCTTGATTTAATAGAATGAATCTCTCTTTAGTATGTAAGGGACAGCTTTTTTTTTTTTGCAGAGAGTCTAGATAAAAAGCTTCGAGTTTATTCCTCCTCCTTCCTCTTCCTCCATTTATTTCTCTTAATTTATTTATATTTTTCCTCTATCTTCTCTATGCTTCCTTTTCTTTTGTCATTTTCCTCATCTTTACTTTACATTGTTCTCAACCGTCCCCATCCTGCACGGGCCCATGCTTCCTCTTTCTTTTCTCATCATCGGATCTGAAACATCATCCACCCAATTTGCTTGAGGGGTTGTTTCATATATCGTGATTGGATTGCTCATCTTATGAGCAATACTTATTTATCAAATGATTAGGAGAACAGTTACAGAGAACAGATTTTGTTGTTATGGAATTACAAATAATGAGGAGAAACAATTACTGAGAGTCAACTTTAATGACATGGGATGAAATCTCAGAACTTGTATGTAGAAAGGTGAATCAGCGTATTAACATAGTACATCATGCTTATCTTTTCTTAATAAAGGTACATTTCTTACCTCCTTTGGTTAATTTGCAATGCACTTACCCTGTTATATGCAACTGAATGCTGCAGCTCCATTATTGGTTAATATTTTGTTAATGCGTTTCCTTTTTAGCAGATACTACTGCCTACTGGTCCCCTTGACACTACCTGTACTTGTCGTGGCAGTGTACTTTCATTGGCTCAGCATGAAGCTTTTCAAGCATGCATAAAATTAGCTCCATCAGGTCTGATGGTTCTCAATAAATCTTGTTAGTTCTAAATACTACTGCGTTATATAGTTTGCCAAACTGCTGCCTTGTTAAACGGGCTTCTTATGTCAGTTATACTGGTCCTTACTTTTGTGAAGCTTTCTAAGTGTTAAAAGTGGCTACAGAGTGGGCCATTCTTGCAATTAAAACAAAACTAAATCCAACATCAATAAAGAGTCATTGTCTATAATTACAGCTCTATTTTTGGAATTCTGTGACCTCTTCAATGCATTCTTGCAAGGGATGTACCCAGACATCCAAGTAGTCCATAGCTAAAGGTGGTAGATCTTGTGTCACATTTTTGCAAAACCCTGATGAGATTCAAACCCAATGAGTACCCTGATCTGTTGAGACTTTCTTGCATTTTTGATTGGGATGACTAACCAGAACCTCTGGCCGGGCAAGTACCTTAAACTGGAAGGAGCTAGAAGCCCCAGTGGAAAGAAATTCAGATCTCACCGGCTAGTAAATTTCTGTGTCTCATCTTCTGTATGCTTGGAAGACAGCAGTGTCAAGGAATTTATTTCGATCACTCAATGGGTATCATTTGATTATTGTTCAAGTGTAGATCTGATGCCTGCTTACATGCATACATGACAGTTATGCAAGGTTTCGTCACATTGACTCCAGTATCGGAATCTGAAGCTAACAGATTATAGTTGCAACTATAATATTTCCTCATCATCTCTTTGATAAATGGGCATCCGAAGGAATTTGGTAGTTATATGGTTGGTATATTTAGACCTAGTTTGATATTGCTGTAGATGGTAGAGCTTTTGTGCAGTAAGCATTTAATAAAAAAATGTTTGCTATTTGATAACTATATCTCTGAAGTGCTGTGGAGCTTTTATATCTGTTTAGTAACAAAATAGGATTTTAAGCAGGCCGATTAGTTTGACTAGAGAAGGATCTACCAACAAACAGTTGAACTAGATCAAGGATCCTGGAACAAATTCAGGAACTACTTTTCAGGCAGAAATTCTAATTTTATGAAACCTCGTGGTGAAGTATGGTATCTTTCCTAATTTTGGAATTTTTCTTAATCCATAGGCTCTGAGGTAGGGTAAGGTAGGTATTGTGTGGATGGTTGAGTTTATTGATTAGTTGAGCTCTTAAGTGTGTATTCTCACAAGCCATGCTGTACTTGTTTGATTGACAGAAAATGTTTTCTTTGTGAGATCGGATGAATGATTAGTGCAATACTGCAATTCAAGGGGTTGGTATGATACATTGCAAGTGGTTGAACATTGAGTTGCGAGACAGCACGTGCTTGAGCGGTAAGTTGGCAAGCCAAGAACTTCTTTGTGAAGCATTTTCCACCAAACAGTCCATGCCTTCCTCCTTTATATCGCAAGGAAAGACTGTTATTACATGAATAATATGCTTTGTGAATAAAGTAGATATAATCCAGGGTGAGCCTTGTGCTGGCCAAGTAGATCTAATTATAAATGAAAAAGGAATACTTATTCCAGTTAAACCTGCTTATGCCAAGAATAACCATGAATATGAAAGGTAGCTATGATTTATTCCTGGTGTAAGGCCCCTGTTTATTCTTACCTCCAGCCCTGTGCCTAGATTTCTTTGCAGAAATTTTAGCCGATAAAAATAAGAATTTAAAAGGAGGAAGTATTTGTATTTCACTTCTTTTTCTTGAATGAAATGCAATCCTAACATATTTAAATGCCATTATAATTGTCATAAAGGATCTTAAAACTATAACCACTTAGTAAGCTTCATGCCAATGAACAAGATATCATCCTGGATACTCAAAGCTATCACTCAGAATCCTCGAACCAGCGCAATGATAGCGAGGCATTTGATCCATCTGGTTGCTTTTTTCGTTGGTTTATCCCTCCTCATTCAACTTGGATTAATCCTCCTTTTTCCCTTCTCCAGCTTATTTTATTTCTTCCATCTCCTTTTGTTTTCCCCACTTTTTTGAGACAAGGAGGGGCTAATCTTCTCTTGCTATTTGATATTCACCCCACCCACCTAGGTTGGAATATGGGCACCTAGATAGACTAAAAAGCTCACAGAACCATGGCTTTGTTAATTGGGAGACTTATTACCCAGATGACAAGAGGTGATTATTCAAGCAAGAGCATGATATTTATTTAAAACATTTCCTAATGTTGAACTAAATTCAACTAAAGAAGGCAAATGTCCATAGTCCTTGGAGCATCTAGTAAGAGGCTCTATTAGCAAATTAGTGTAGACCTAGTTTGCAACTTTTTGTTTGCTTTTTTTTTTATTTAATAATATTTTTTTAATAAACCATCTATATTTGTACTCCTGACCTTTATGAAGAGCTAGCCTAAAAGTTGGAAGATGGGTGCCAACCATTCAACCAATGATTTATTGGCCAAACTAAAGATCTTTTGTTTTATATTTTTATTCTTTTTGCTTTTCTCAATGCGCAAGTCTCCTTACAAGTCTCCTTCTATCCAATGATCAGGTTTTGCTGTTTCATGTCATGGTTAAGGTGATAGATGTGTAATGGGAATTAAAATTCGAATGTTGATTCAGGTTGGCCTTTGTTGAGCATTTCTTTTCTACCTAAATATGCATCGGTTTGCACTCTTGTTTCTTACTTTTCTCATCTTTGAGCCTTGTCTAGTTAAGGTTGAATATGCGTAGACCAAGCCTACCGATTGTTAAATGTTAGCGTTCTAGGTCAAGTTGAGTTTTACCACGTTACAATTCAAATGCGAATAACGTTGTGGGGTTATTATGCCTTGATGATTATTGTACGTAGGCAAAAGTTTTTCTTGAACAAGGTGTTTAAGTTGAAAAGAAATATTTTTTTCAAAGAAAAAATTTCAACTCTTGATTTAACTGTGGTTTAATAGTTATTATCTGGTCCTATTTCATGTATTTGTTTAGTCCTATGGTTGGAATTAATTCTTTCTTGAATGAGGCGCTTAAGTTGAAAAGAAAGTTTTTTTGTTTTAAAAAAAAGAAACGACATTTTGATTCTTGATTTGAGTGTAATTTGGCAATTACTCTCTGATCATATTTTGTTGTCTCTTTAGTCATGGTTGGAATATTCTGCATAGAATACCGGCTCTTGACTACTCATACATGCCTATATGCTCATCCCTTCTCTACTCTTTTTCCCGTGCTGATTCTTGTTGTTTAGTCACTTGCCTAAGCCCCATGAAAATTGAATTGATAGATCACACACATGAGCATGTTCTCATCCATAGGAAACACTGTATATTCATTGTTTAAAGCTTTTTGCAAATAATGGCTGTATTAGAATTCTCATGGATGTTTCTTCTTGTTTAATCTAAATCATCCACTTTAGAAAAATATTTTAATTGAAAAGTTTGAAAAGTTTTTTTTTTTTTTTTGGGGGGGGGGGGGGGGGGGGGGGGGATGAAAGAGTAGGCTTTATGTAAAAGTAATTTTATTCGAAATCTTAGCAATAGAAATAATCAACACCAAAGGGAAATAGGGAGAGCAAGCTTAGCTTGTTTATGGCAACAGATAAATAGGACACTTGTATACTAAAAATGATAAACAATTATAGCACACTCTAATATCTGTATTTAAGTCTTGGATTATCTACTATACTGGAAAAACACCTGGGACTATGACTTTACAAACATTCTATACCATAAACTGGTCAAACATTCATGAAAGTATCATGTACAAGTTTAAGCCTCCTCCAGCCATCAACTTAATCAAGGGTGTGTTTGGATATTTGCAACTAGGTTTATATGAATCTGGACTATAAGAGGTAGCTCTTTTCTAGTGTTTGGATTGCTATAAGTTGATGAAATTCTTGTGGGTCAAACTACATTTGGAGGTCCATTCGCAGTTTTTTGTTTTATAGCCAAATTGGCCGAAGACAAGCTATTGCTACTAGAAAAATCGTTGGAAACATCTTTATGATGGGTTTAAACCCTAGCAAGGTTACTGGCCGGTGCAGACATAATTAATACCATTTTTGTAATACAACCAATTACATCTACAGTTATCATATACAGGCAAACAAATATGTGATGTTATTTTTCTGCAACTACAAAACCACTACATCAAGCATTGAAATTATAGTTGTAAATGGAGCAACTACAACCAAACATAATCTCATTTAAATGCATTTCTCGGTTACAGATATCCAAAGACTATCTAAATTATTATAATCTTGCCCAAAGGTACTTCGATGTGCTCTTTTTTATCATGGATTTTTGCATATGATGAAGCACCATGTAGCCCTTAATGATGATGGGAACCCAACAACATTCTTGAATGATGCTTTTCTTGACTCTCATGTAAACACAAGCCATGATGCATCCAATTAATTGCCTCGTCTTCTACAATATGGGTAGTATTGTATATATTATTTTATTGTATATTGTCAAGTTAACATGCTAACATGTGATTGGAGCCAGTACTAAGAATAATTGTCATGTAGGGCTGGCTAATTGAACAGTTACAGGACAGATGCCCTTAAGCATTTCTCGTTAAAAATTCAGATAAATTCAAAATTATTTTAAACTATATCCTGCCAAGTTAGCATGTGAGAACAACAACATACTATACTGTTCAATACTCTTGCATTCATGCTTAGATGTTTCTCCTTTTAGTAACTATTGAAATAGTGATGTCATGACAATGATGATGATGATGACGGTTACCACCATCTATCATACCTATCTCCATAATAGACTACTGCTGGTGGGTCTACACTTATTTTCTAGCCTTTTATGTACTATATAGTAAATTATCAAATGTCATAGGCCACATGATTCTCTTATTAAAAAAGAAAAATACTGCATATCAAGCAAGCTTCCAATAACAATGTTACTACAACGATTCTCTTCTAAAAATCACTATTAATCATTACAATGGCTACAAATTTACCTTATATTATTAATTTGGATTTTTTTTTAGCATTGAAATTTGTATTTGGATCCTTTCTGATTTGAATTTGCAATGACAACCATTTATATGTTGCACAATAGCCATGATTGGATGATCTTACACATTTATAAAGCATATTGTAAAATAATGGGGCTGATGCAATTACAAACACCATGCAATACATGGACTGCTATGTTTGCAGGCTTGGTCCTCTCTAGCCCCAGTTTGAATTAGAAAGAATCTCGACTCTTTGAGTACTATTAATCATGTGCCCATTTACAAAAAGATTTAGAATCCTCTCCGATTTGGTATTAAGTGAAGGAGGGCTAGTTGATCAATCATGGTCATCCCTCTCTAGTTCAATGCTAAACTAGAGAGGATCCAAAGTCGTCACAAAATTAGATTGAATCTGTAGAATGCTCTCTTTCACATGAAGAGTATATATATTTTTTAATTTGTGTCATAACTATTAATATAAGTTATTTTAGTTGAAAAATATATTGAATTAGGATTTAATAAAAAGGAATTTTATTCATTATCTACCACTAGGGAAAATCAATGCCATTAGAAAGGAATTGGAATGGGCTCCTCTTGTTTATTATTGCAGTTATATATTCTAATATGACGAATTATTTGTTATAGTGGCAAAAAAGAAGCCATGACTTTATATACCAACCATGTAATACATGGGTCAAATAGTTATAAAGATGTTTCTATTAGAAAACAATTTGACTTGGTTGATGTCGAGCATGCGATGATTGATGAGAGAAGTGGTGGGCTCTTTTTTATTCCTCGACAATGAGGACTTAAAATCTGTCATATGATTTAAATGTTTGGCTATAACATTAGAGATGTGTTGAGGTAGTTTGTCCTTGAACTTTTGAAAATTATTTCGTGCTTCATTCATATGATAATGATCATTTTCTAAATTAGAATAATAATTATCATATGAATCATATGCTTTTTATGATAATTATCATCATAGAAACAATGATCATAATAAATGAAGAATGCAGAATGAATTGAGAAACACCATAAAAAAGTGAGTAAGAACTACTAGATAAATTCTAGGGTATGTCGAACTTACACTCTGGAGAAAAGAAAAGAAAAAAGGTACATTGGATAGCCTTAGAAGCCTTGTCCATTTTTCTGAATATCCATTGAATGTGTATAGAGCGTGAGGGATCATGAATGGAGCCTCTCTTCCTTCTTATAATGTAGATTGGTAGTTATCTCCATTAATAACTATGATCTTTTATTGTTTGCGCTAGTATCTTCTTATGGGTGGTTGCCGATTGTTCTCCTATATGGATATTTTTTTTGTGCAACTAACTTTCTCTAGGTAGTTAACTCCAGCAATAAACTACCCATGTATTGTCTTTTGTGTAAATAACAAGTGGCTAACCTTGATCCATCCAATTGCTAAGATATAATTGATTAATAAAAAATCTTGGTTGATATAATTATCGACCACTTTTTTGTAGTTGGTTGATGATCCATTAATTTTTAAAAGGTAAGTGCAGTTTTGTACCCTTTTTGAATTTCAACCGCAAGGTTGTTTGGAACTGAGCAAATGAGTTTGTATTTCAATTTAAGTTACATGTATTCAGAATTGCATGTAGCTTAGTAACAGATAGGTGATTTTATTATATTTGAAAGGCCATTGCTGGAGATGATGTTGTTATAATTGTCTTTTAGTTTGAAAGGCTAGAACTAGAGGTTTTATGTTTAATGAAACAGCTTGGTTACAAGAAACTACAAGAATTGCAGACATCTGGAAAATTAAGATAATGAACTTACCCTATTTCTTGTGTGCTTTTTTGCTGGATATATATTTTTCGTTTCGTCCAAGCAGGATCAGAAGTATCCGCCTTCTCTTTGGCTGATGGCGGCCGAGGATCAGGTAGGACCTTGTCCCCAGGTAGCGCTTGCTTCCAAAAGCAGACGAAATCACTATGGTTTATGGTTCTTGCATATCATTAAGCATCATATAACCCTTGTGTTTGGAACCCCTAAACCCTACATGAATAATGCTTGTTTTAACTCTCCTTAGGCACAAGCAATGACACAGGAATCTTGGTCCAAACTAACTGCAGTTTTTTTTTTTTGTGCAACCATATGGGTTTTGATTTCAGCAGTCAAGAGTGGTTAAGCTTTAGGTTCATCAGTTGCAGTGGATATCCTACAAAAACCAGAATTATCAATTAATATTAGGGGAAAATATGGAGAAAAATGAAATTAACAGAACTCAACTAAGACTTTATCCCAAACTAGTTGAGGTTGGCTACATAAATCTTTTTTCTCGATTCCTCTCTGTTTAGGGCCATGCTTTCTGAAAGATGTTGAGATGGAGAACGATAAAATAATTCAAAAAAATATATTAGAGATCATTCTAAAGTATATTATTTTGTCTATGGACCTTTGGATGTATTGCCCCACTGAGTTTACACTGAAACGTTAATTTTTTAAATAAGATATTAATTTTCAAAAATATCTATAAAATTTAAAGAAATTTTATAAGTAACTTGTACAATATGCAGACCCATAATTTAGTTTTGACTTAAATCCTGGAACTGGCCAAGTTTTGTGTTGATTCTAGTCAAAATTGAAATATCCCGGTTTTGGTTCCAGAGATTTTGGTGGAACTTTGAACTGTGTTTGGAACAATTCCATGTAAATATAATATTGTAAATTATCCTATATATTTATGGTGATTTTCATTTAACATATAATTTCTTTTTTTGTGCCATACATACTCACATTCAGAACTGTCTTCGTAATATCAACAGTAGAAATGAGCTAAAAATTCATGACAAGGATAAACAGATGCATAACTATGTTTGACAAGAGATTCTGAGTGGTCCCATATATTCCTTCGGTTTTATAGGAAGCTTGTAGATTTCTACTGCAATGAGAAGCTTCAATACTATCATTTACCACAGTTTCTAACCTTTGGCCTGAAACAGGACATACTTTTCTTCTCATTATTGTGTCCATTGGGCTGTCTAATTCCTAAAAGAAAACTGAAATAATCAACAAATAAGATAATCAGACCATCTTGAACTGAAACAATAGGCTGCTTAAGATAGTGAGACAGGTTTAAAAAAAGAAAGCAGGCTTAACCTATACTTCATGTACCAAGATGTAACTGTATGTTCTGTATTGCTTTGATAAGCAGCTGGTGGATGAGATACTATAAGATAGGATGACTGCTGCTTGTAAATTTCTGTGGCCTTAGGTGCTTGAAAAGTCTAACAACCTAAGTTAATGATAACATGGCTCATGAAAGACATTTACGTGTAATCTCGTAAAAGAATGATCTTGCTAATTCTTTGTCTGCTCTACGGCTGCAAGTGTGTTTCCACGTTAAAGGGTTTGAAGATGCACCCGTGGTGTTTCTGAAAAACAATCTACATGCTTTTGTAGGATGAACGGATGAAAGGTCACTTAAGGTGATGAGTATGGGTGAGGAGCTCTATAACATGCTACCACATGTTGTAACTTGAAATGAATGAGACATAGATTGACAGGCCTTGTTATATAGCATTCAGAGAACAGTGTTTTCTGGTTCCATATACCCTGTTATGAGTTCAAGCTGGTTGCATTTATTTGAGAAGCTTGGATATGTTGAAGAGCAGCAAGGTTTTGTGATACCATAATGGAGTTGCTAGTGGCATGTAGGCCTACTGTTTTTAAGGGTATCTGTCATGGTACGCTACACCATACCGAATCATACGGTACAAGATGTACCACACCGGTAATATGGTATGCGAGGCGTATCGACATTGAGTACACCAAACTGCCTCCCGTACCGGGCATACCGACACAATGACAAGGTGGCACTGATACGGGGCCTAGTATCGAGACGGCGTACCTTGGTATCTGTTATTGTGTGCATGCATGCGTTATAGCTATGGGGTATATTGTTGTATTGGCTACATAATTGCTTGGGTCTAATATCGGAGTATCTCATTGAAGCTGTAAGCTGTTATTGCTGATATAAGAGATATTGCCTGATAGGAATGCTTTCCTTTTGCATATGCACTTTATGATGCCAATTTTTTAACTATTATTACTCTTACAAATTTTTTTTATCAAATGTTCCTTTTGTGTCTGCGTGTTTTGGGATGGAGGATGGTGGGTTAAGTTGATTGTATATATAACCTTTGCATTTCATAAGCTTCTTGATTTGTAAATAATTTAGAAAGTTAAGAAAAGATGGTAAGAAAGCTTTGAGAATTTGATCTGTTCCTGGAATGACATGAAAATTTTCCTTTCAGAATGCAGTCAATAATAAGTTACACAACATTCGACTAAAAATCCTGCTGTGAATTCATGTCAGAACTTTGTTAACATTGTTGACATGTCCCTATTTACCCAACGTAAGCTGATAATGTCATAACAAATGTTAGTAGCACTCTAGAAAGCAAAAATGTTTTCAAGTGCTCAATATACCTGAAAAATGATGAAAATCATCGCAGTTAATTATTAGATTTTCAACTTTTTAATGAGGATGGGCAGAGGACATGCCCATTCCGTATGAAAATAAAGTGAGAATTCCTTATTGGTTGAAAACTGAAGCCTCAAAATGGTTCATCTGAGCTTTTGCTTCTATGTGATAATTGTCGGTCCAGTACAATTGTGAAAATTCTAAGTAACTGTGACGCTGAAGCCTTGTTCTTCTATCTTTAAATTAGAAATTCTTGCTGTGTTATTATTACATTAATAATTGCAACTATTTTTAACTTCTTTATGCTATTTCTTCAACCCGTATGTTATGCATAGGTAGCAAAAGGGAGTGCTGATGTGATCATAGTGGATGACAACTTCACTACCATTATAAATGTAGCCAAATGGGGTCGTGTGGTTGACATAAATATCCAGAAGTTTGTACAGTTCCAATTGACAGTTAATGTGGTTGCTCTGATGGTCAATTTTGTTTCTACATGCATCACAGGTACACCAAATCCTCATTGGAACTCCTTTCTTGCCGTCCTTTTTAGGGACTCTTAAGTTGTAATGCCTTTTAAATCACTTTTTTCTCATGTTATTTTATTCTTAGGGAGTGATCCACTTACTGCTGTCCAGTTGCTCTGGGTCAACAAGATTATGGATATGTTCGGTGCTTTAGCATTAACATCAGAGCCTCCAAGTGATGAACTAACGGAAAGACCACCTGATGGGCGGGGAGAGAACTTTATCACCAGGTTCTTGTGGAGTAATATCATTGGCCAGAGTATATATCAGCTGGCTGTACTTGGACTTCTCATGTTTGATGGGAAACAACTGTTGAAAATCAGGGGCCCAGGTGGTGATTCAGTTTTCAATAATTTCATATTCAACACATTTGTGTTTTGCCAGGTATCCATTGTAACTGTATGTTTTAAGTAAAAATATGAAACATTTCTTGTAACCATGGCTTAGCACCATTATTGCATGGTTTTTCATTTTGGATCTCAACTGGCTGAATTTATAGTTTCTGTGTGGTAGTTCTCTTATGTTTTCCTTATTCACAGAATATTGATTGTTCTTTCGTGTGGTATATTGGATGTCCTTTTGGTTTAGTAGTAGATGAAAATTGAGTTATAACAACTAGAGAGGTCAACTATGGGTTGTTTTAATTATCTAAAACAAGATGATGTGGAGGTATTATGCTTTCTTTCTTTCCTCTAGTATCAACACTTAATCATTAACAACTCTTCAATTGGCACCTTATTTCGATTGTTGAATGATTTTATTTTTAATGAAAAGATAAATTGCCAAACTTTTCCTACTACAGGTGCCTTTTCTAAACAAATGACAGCTTATTCTTCAATACTTTACTAACGTATAGCCTCTATTAGGTTCTTCAACTTCCAAATTTTGCCTTCCGAAAAGGTGCAGTTTCTTTTGTCTTGCCTTTTGCCCTCTTTTCTCGTCTAGGCTCTAAGTTTAGGAGAATCATGAAGTTGTCTGCCCAGTTTTCATGAGCTTGGTTTGCATAACCAATAAAGTAGGACCCCTTCATTAATCCATTAGTTTTTAGGTTCATGAAAAGCATCTTTGTTGCTAAAAGCCTTGCTTAAAATTTGGACCCATTGAGAACCAAATGTGCAAATCGCAGAACTTTCGATAATGTTTGGTCGGATCTGACCTTTACTCAGAGATTTAGTGATGCTTGTTGGATGCGTACAAAAATATAGCAGATGTATTGTATATACTTTATAACCGTTATCAACTAATATTTTCTAAACAAATTATCTAAGATATCTATATTATAAGCTACAAGGATACCAAGAAGATATCTCCATGGTTATTAATAAGTTTATAGTGGTTCCCATCTTGATGGATTTCTCTATTCTTATTGTTGTCACTTTTGTTGTCGCAGGTGCATACTTGTTACGAAGGTCTTGATATCCATATATGATATTATGTTAAACACAAATTGTAAACCTTATATCTGCACTCCCTATCTTACAATACATAAATACAACCATCTTGTGCCTAACTCTCTAGGCTTATATATATATATATAGAAGGAGATACATAGATGGGGTTCTATTTATTATAAAGTGATATTAGGCTTTCTAAAGATAAAACACATTTGCTCTTCTAGATAATTTCATCCTACTAGCTTATCTAGGTTCTATTCCCTGATCTCATTGTTTTTGGTGACAAAAATGGTGGCAAAGTGAATTGAAAATCCACACTGATCTGGGTGCATTTTAGAATGCGTAGGCCAGAGTTTAATGATGGTTTTGATGCTTAGATCATAGCAAAATCTCATATCATGCCATTGAAACCATCCAGGAGAAGGGGTGACATGATACACAGCGTCCCCCTTAAATCTGCAGTGGACTGTCTGGTGAGTTCACTTCCAAATTCCTGTCTGGTGATACCATCTAGGTTCTATTCCCCCCCACTCCCCCCCCCCCCTCCCTCTGCTGACATGTTATTATGAAGCGGTCATACTTTTACACTTTGCTCTTAGGCAAATGATCAAGAGTTATTATTGGTAAGGATTTGTCGACTTTACCATACACTTTGGATCACTCCATGACTGACACTGTGGTTTTGACCAGGTACTAGCCAAACTATTATGTGATGATTTGGTTTGCTACAACTCTGCTGGTGTGATTTCCATGATAGCTTGGTTGGTAGGTTCTAAGGTTTGCATTGGTAAAGTTTTCGGCTACTGCCTTCTAATGAGCTGAAATCTTCAGCTCTAGTTCTTTATGCATTGCAGTACTTTCACATGCTAGCTAATAAGCCGATTTATTTATCATAAAGTGGGCATGGTTGTCGTTGCTATAAAACTTGCTAAAATGTACTGTGGCTTTGTGAATTGGCTTTCAATCACGGAAATAAGTTTTTCAAGCTATTCCACTATAAGATTCGAAGATGCTGCATACCACTCCAAATGTTGCCCTAGTATGATAGTTACTTTCTCTGTAGCTGCTTCTTTAGTTTTCTTTGATAGTGGTATGATGGCATTTATGCAATTAACCTAAAAAAACAATATGATGATGACTATACAACATCCCATCAGAGTGTGAAAACGACTATACAAGATCTCATTGAGCATGCTAAAAAGCTTGTTGCTTCCTTTTTGCTTCATCTCATTCCGACGAGCCAAGGAACTCGAGATCCATAGGTAGGTTGGTTAGTCAAGATGGAAGGACACTGTATCAAGCTTTGATTGGGCAAGGTCTGGATACATACATGGGCATGCCACCGGCATTGGGTTAGCTGAAAATATATGGATCAAATGAAGAATAGAGAGTACCGTGGGTTCAGGTGGCTTGATCTTCAAATTTTTTTACCACCGTTATACCACCGTTCAAAGTAGATGAATATAGATGGAGTATAGCACTAGGCTACAATAGAAGGGGTGTAGCATAGGCATATGATGGTAGTATAGTACTAGGCTATGGTAAGGATGTAGTGATGGGCTACAATAGAAAAGCTAAATTATGCCTACTCATAGGATAAAATGATAAAGATAAAGATAAAGATGAACTAATTAGATTGATTGTCCAATAATCCAATAGACTGCAATTTCATTTATTTATACTAATACATAGTAATTCTCACATCTAGTCTCCACCTTTGGTGGTTTTGGTAACTAATATCGGTTAGCAACTACACACACGATCAACAATATCTGCTATCCCCTATTGACCCTTGCACATCATTCATTTCCTTCATCTTATACATTCATATCTTATGTTGGCTGTTTTCTTTGATCGCTTTGCAACAATGTCTTCTTAGCTTTAAAGACAATTTTGTGACCGATTCGTCTCCCCTCGAGGCTGATCATGGTTATCTTAGTCATTCGGCTTATGTAGCCAACATTTCTAACTTTGACTATTTCCTTCATGCTTGATAAGATTCATCATGACCAAATCCTATCCATTTAGCAAGGATCACGTAATTTTCACCCGTCCAACTTGGTTCATATGGCCCTTGCTCCGTGCTACTTTTTAGATGGCTGATATGTAGTGTAAGCAATGTCTCCCATATCTTGTTTGCCGATAATCAAGAGCCTGATGGGATGCCCATTATCATTTTCTCAATGATTGTAGTTTGAAAATATACAGTCGTGATTTTGACCGAATAATGTTCTTTTTACCGAAGCATCCTCTTTGATAAACTCCCTATACCTTCTTCATTCCTTCAAATTGTTTGTTCTTGCTGCATTTCTTTTTATGGACTTATTCATAGGTATCTAAATAGTTCAAACATTACTCAAAGGATCGACAATATTTATAGGAATTCAATTTTATTCTTCACATTGAATGGAGATTTTTATCTCATCTTCTGTGAGAGCACGCCTTGTCCTATAAATAAACCTTGCATCATTCTTCTTAGTGCTCATTTTTTCTTCTTTTTGAATAATCTCATGCCTCCCTTCAATCTTTCTTTAATTACCATAATGAGATTGGTAATTGGTTAGGGCAACCCATTCATTTTGACCACCCAACTTCCAACTAGCATACTACCATAAATTAGGATCTTGTTTCAAGCAGGTCAATACCATCATCTCTAATTTTCCAATTTGGCAAGTTGGCATTTTTATCATTGACCTATGGCTAATCCTGTGCTCCATCTTTTTGGGTTGATTTGAGTAGACTTCTTTATATTTCCACTTTTGTCAGCTACGTCTGCATCCAATCCCTCATCCCACCTCACTCATTGGGCAAGGGTGGGTTAGGTAGGGGCTATTACTGATACATGTCTTGCAATTGGAAACAACATAACCATACCTGCCTCATACCACAAAAGAATATTTTGCATATAAATCAAACAAATAAAAAAAGAATATAAAAAATATATCTCAATATGTCATATAACATTAAACAAAATAAGTCCAACATATAGAACATTACAATCCAAATTTTGAACAATAATAGAAACCACAAATAAAAAAATATCGTTTTTTAGCAAACCAAGTGTACCTTAAACTAAGAAAAGAAATCAACTAGAAAAATGAACAAATAAGCATTTATCTTATAGCCTATTATGATGAGACATTCAGTCTAATTATCAAGCCCATCATAATTTTTAGTGTTCTTTCTATTGCAGTTTCTGAAGGTTTGCTTACTCGACAGTTGGATGTCAAAAACACATTTTTCCATGGACATCTCACTGAGAATATTTATATGAAACAACCTCTTAGTTTTAATGATCTTAACCATTCCACTTATATTTGCAAGCTATGATGTTCTCTTCGTGATCTTAAACAGACACGACGTGTTTGGTTTTAATAGCTGAACTTTCACTTACATACTCTTGGCTTTCGTGGGTCTAATGTTGATGTCTCACTTTTTATCAAATGCATCAAAGAATATATGGCACTCTTTTTGATTTATGTCAACGATATTATTTTTATTAGCACTCCTACTGCTCGTTAGATGATCTTATTTCTTCTTTATAAATTGATTTCGCTATGAAGGATCTAGGCACTTTTCACTACATTTTAGGCATTGAGGCTAAGGCTACTATTTCTTAATTTTATCTAATCCAATCAAAGTACATTTCTGATCTTCTTCTCAAAATCTACATTGATAGTTCTAGGCCTATTTCAATACCTATATCTATTAGGTTCCAACTCTCTCATTCTAATAGTTTGCCAATTTTTGATCTGACCCAATATCATATGTGGTGGGTGCACTTTAATATCTTACTCTTATGCATGTTGATATTTCTTTTGTAGTCAACCAAGTATATCAATTTATGCATAGGTCCACTTCCATGCATTGGCTTGCAGTCAAGCATATTTTTTGGTACTTGAAGCATACCATCGACTATGATCTTTATTTAACCAAAAGCCCATACTCTTCTCTTCATGTCTATTTCGATGCCAATTGGGTCGGTAATCCTAATGACTGACATTTTATAAATGGCTTTAATATTTTTCTTGGTCCAAATCTCACATCCTAAAGTGCTAGAAAGCAACTCACTATGGTGCGAGTAAGTACCAAATCCAAATATAAAGGGCTTGCTAATGTCACTATTGAACTAATTTAGATTTAATCTTTACTATAGAAGTTGGGTATCTCACTTTCTCAACTACCTATACTTGGTGTGATAACTTATCTACGATATATCTCACAATCGATCCCACGTTTTATGCTCGGGCCAAGCATATTGAAATTGACTTTCATTTTGTTCAAGATCGAGTGACTCGTTGTCAGCTTAATACTTGATTCATCTTCTCCAATGACAAACTCGCCGATATATTTACCAAAGAATTTGTCTTTCAATACTTTCAACAATTGTGTTCTAAGCTCTCGGTGGTACCTACCTTAGTTTGTGGGGGGAAGGGTTGTTGACAATATCTTTATCTCAGCCCCATATCAAGCCACATACCAAGTGTTTATTATTCAAGAAATTTTGATTTTTGAACTTTGAGGTTTGAATTTGGAATTTTGAATTCTGTATATAACATAAATTTAGGATTTAATACTAGAGATCCATTTGTTAATTCTTTCTTTCTTTGTATCATCTTACTTGTAATCTTTTGTATACATGATGACCACCTTATAATATTGAGGTAGAAAAGTTTCCCACAAAATTCTTATTTCCTACACATTCTTTCTTTCCCACACACATGTTTAATCTTTCTCATGGTTGATTACAATACTTTTTTCTCTATTATCATCATATCATCATAATCATAAAGGCTTATATATAATCGGGGCGGGTTTGGGATGGGTATTGCCATCATTTGCACTTGTCTTGGATCCACTATAGGTTTTAGAATGAAGACCCATCCTGCAGGTCAGGTAAAACTCGACCCATCAGGATCAGAATAGGTCAATACTTGATATGCCAGAGTAAATTGCCACCTCTAGGTATAAACCAGCTTTCTTAATTAGCTTTTATGGGCATGAATGCATGAAGTGATTTCAAACTACCAATTATCATCGAAGATTTTTCTTTCTATACCTTATAATTGTTTTGAAATAAATACTTTAATCACTAAACATTATATCCAACACCTAAACTAGTACTAATTTCAAATATTTAATAGTTAGTAGCCAGCTAAACTGACATCAAATTAGATGGTAAATCCTCCCAAGATGCCTGCCCATATCAGTACCTCTCTCGAGCTTTATAATTGGACGGATATTTCAAATATTTTGTTCATCTGAGATATTTGAACATCAAGATATCTTGGCTCCATTGCAATCCTTCTTTCCCATTCTCCTTGCTATCCCAACTAGGCCATTACCCTTGAGCCTAACTCGACTTCCTTAGTCGATAACACATCTACTCACCTCTAGCCGAGTTGAGCTGAAGAAACCTATAAACTATAAGTCCTCTTAAGTAGCAAGTTACCAAAACAGTACATGTTGATGTTTTATGATGCAATTGATCCTCCCACAAGGCCGTGATGCCAGTGATTAGACCTTCTTCTCAGGTGGGTTGGGTCAGGTTCGATCTTGGCTCAGGCCCAGCATGATCAAAATTATTCAAGCCCGAGCCTGGCCCAACCTAGTCTTCAAGCTCATTTCCCAAGCCTGAGTCCAATAGCTTTAGACTTCTGATGAGATCTCAAAACTTTCCATAAAAAAGCCCACCAGCACAAATCAACGGCCCGATTACTCCTTTTGCCCTTAATATCAAGTCCACTCCCAATCCCCTTTTCCTCTTGCTCTCATATGTCTATGAGAGCAAGAGGGAAGTTGTGGCAGCGGCAGTCCAATTTGACCATGGCCCGATGTTTTCTCAACCATGTGAGAGCGAGGGGATGGCCTCTCTCCCAACCAGCCATTTAAGCTAACCAACTCTTTCAAGGTGGAAATCCTTAGGCTCTTCGATCTAATCTGGATCCGATAGTAGAAAGTTGGTGTAGGTGAAGAAGCCGAAGGCCACAACAATCTCGTTGTTGAGGAGGATCGAGTTCCTTCCTTGAAGGAAGCCCTTCTCCCCCATCGTCGGCACGGAGCCCTTCTCCCCTTCCCCAAGAAATTTCCATCTCGAAACTCTAAAGGCCAACTTGGATTCTCACCAACAGGCACTAGGTCCTGAGAGATCTACGATGGCATTAGCATCGGAGGAAGAGAAGATTGGATTGCGAAGAGATCTACAAGCATAAATTGGATCCAAAGCTCAACCTCAAGATCACCTTCCGATTTCAGAGAAGAAGAGATAAGAGGAGAACATGGACCCGGCTCGGACGGGATTAATTTAAACTCAAGCCCGATCTGTTTAATAAATAGGCTCCAATTTCAGATTTAATCCGATCTGCCGGGATTAAAAATCAGATCTAAGACCCGTCCGAAATGCTTTGAACTTGGATAGGTCGGGCGGGCTGCGCGGCGTTTGAGCTAACCCACGTGTCATGTGACTCAAGGAGGTGCGAGGGTTGAGCCGTCAAGCAAAGCATTTGTTACCAAAATAGTGGCAAGGGAAAACGCGTCCATTCTCCATACCACATCCCGATATCAAAACCTGGCACGGCACTGTCTCCTTTATTAAATAGTATTACAATTTTAACATTCTTTTATTTTAATAAGTTGAAAAGTTTTAGACCGCTAGATCGAAAAGATAACGGTTATGAAGGCCTCGGTAATGTCTGCCCCAGTATGAATATCTTGGTCCTTGAGTTTCTGCGGCCTGTCGACGCGAGACTGAAGATCGCAGCAGCCCTCGGAGGTTGTCTCTTCCGCTCTCTTTTCTATCGATTTTTTTTTTCCCTTACTGAATCAATTTTCCTCCGATCTTAATTTTTTTTATTTGCTATAATTGATTGATTGATTTTGTTTGGATTTTAATCTGTTTCTCCCTGATCCGATCTTTATCTGTTGCTTCTTTGGTATGGATTTCTCTTTAGCTTGCACTTGGATCCGGTTTAGATCCATGACTATGTATTGGTGATTCTTGATTGCTATGAATTTTCTTTTTCTTTTTGCGAGGAGAATCCTAGATGTGATTCCTAAATGCTAGGGTTTTCAGTTTTTATTTTAATTTGTGTCTATTTGTTCTATGTTTTGTTTGATTCTGCTGGTTTGTATGGGATTTCTTAAAAACCCCAAGGAAAATAGAACCAGTAGGATGATTTTGTTTGTGGCTATGATCCTTTTATGAATTCAATCTGCTTAAATGTATTTTTTTTGGCCAAAAAAAAGATTACCTGTAATATAGAGTTAGTAAGTTTTGTGTACATGCTTATTGATTGCAAACTCGAGGGGAAAGATGTCTGTTTGTTAGGATGCTTATGGCAGCGTCTCAGTGGTGTGGCTTGAACTGTATGAGATTTATTGGTGTATATAGTTCTCTTTGAAAGGATTGCATGTTATTGCATTTTGCTGTGAAGTTGCATGCTTCTGATTATAGCTGCTAGGAAACTAGCTTCCCAGCTAAAAGCAGCAAGTGATCAGCCTGATTGGAGTTATTGGCCTACCCTTGCTGGATAATATATAACAATCGATTAATAACAAGTAATTAATTCTTTTGGTTTCTTTGATGAATTAGATGCTATTTTGCTTTGATCTAAAATTGGGTATCCAAGGTTGTAATTGCTGGGAAACAAACTTTTCCATGTGAATTGATTACTAGGGGGCTAGGGTTGAGCCAATTGTAGCCATTTGCTGGAAATTGCTGATGAGAATTCAATTCCGCATCTGGACCAAGAAAATTCGAATAACTTCCCTGTTTTGTCGATGGATCCAACATTACTATCTTCTTTACTATATTAGAAGGAACAATCTATTCGCATCCGTGATCCACTTATCAAGCTTTGAAAATCTTGAAAAGAGAGAATATATAAAAGGTTGGAAGCTATGATGGATACTTGAATCCTGAAAATCTCTAAAGCTCGAGACTTTATCCAAGTCATGCAAGCATGCAGTTTTCCTGTTGGACCATCTTGAAAGAAAAGAAATTGGGCTCGGATTTGATCCTTTTTTTTCAAACATTTTTTTGTTAAAGATATCAAGGGAACTTACTTTGAGTACAGAATGGTCACTATGGGTTCAGTTGACAACTATTGGCTGGAGAAGACCCTTATGTTAATTTAGCAACTTGATTAGCATAGTTAGGCTCACTAATTGTGGTCTATTAGAATTCTTTAACAAGAACAGTTGCTGTAATACAAGAAGAATTTTATTTCTCTTAGGTATGTGGTCATCCTAGAAAAGGTTGAAGATTAAGCATACCATCCATGTGGATCCTATCTTGTTCTCTCTTGTTTGTTTTATCATATCTCAAAAAATACAAACCTGATTAGAAGTTCATATTGTGACTACCAGGATGAGAAATTGAATAAGAAGCACACCTCCCCATATTCTGGAATTTTAGAAAATGATTTAATAAAAGATTATTATTCTTTGTTGTGGTTTACTCCACTAATTATCCGCCTTCCTTCAATTCTCTGCTTTGAAGTTCATATTGTGACTACCAGGATGAGAAATTGAATAAGAAGCACACCTCCCCATATTCTGGAATTTTAGAAAATGATTTAATAAAAGATTATTATTCTTTGTTGTGCTTTACTCCACTAATTATCAGCCTTCCTTCAATTCTCTGCTTTGAAATATTAAACTGAATTTTGTCCTTTTTTGCATTCTTTTGCTTTTAATTTCCAAACTTCTTTCTTTTTATCTGACTACTCTTCTAGATCAACCTTAGTTTTGGGTTCATGTAAATCTGGTTCTTAATAGGTATTTCTCTGAAGTTCATTGATAAACTGAAATTCATTAAAATAAAAAGTTATTTGTAGTGTCTTTTACTTTTCCACCATCTTCTTGGTTCTAAATAGGTGGTCAACTCAGTGCAATGGTTTTAATGGTCCACATCACTTTGTTATGATAAATTAATAGATTTGAGGTCTGTTTAAGGGTTATCATGGTTGAAGGACAAGCTAGCTGCACAACACACATCGGCAGTGGAAACTTCTGTGGAGGACCTAATAGGAAAATGCAAGCTATTTGTAAATGGTCATTTAAGCAGCTGGAGTCCTGAAGTTATCAATTTACTGAATTATAATTTTGAATGTTGTGGAACACATTAGCCAAGTTTTTCTTAGTAACTTCTTGTACCTCTCGCCTTGACATGTGCATTGCCAAAAACTTACAAACCATAGATATTTCTGTACTTTCTTCTCTATGATATTCTATAGGCCTTATGATCATCAATTCAGAAATTTTTCCAGGCGTTCTTAGGTTTTTTACCTGCACTTTTTTAAACCAACCCATGCATGCTTTTTGGGGCCCCTGCTTTTTGGGGCCTCCTAACTTTTGAGGTATGCATGTATATAACTCTTTCTTTAATTTTTTTTCTGCATGAATGTTGATTTATTTTTTAATTCTAGGTCAGCACATGTGATTTTTCTGTGGTAATCATGCCCAACAAGCCTATCACTATGTGTCTACTCTTTAATGCCATAGCTTCTTTTGTTGATATTGCTTGCCATATTGGTGAATGGGGGATATTAAACTTCCCCTTCCCCATTCACAACCTGCAAGACTAAGCACCTCAATAGGTAGTGATCACTTTGTTCTATTCCAATATAGCATCGAAGCTTTATCTAGTTTGTCTGTGATTTTTATTCTTAAATTTTACCAATTTTATCATCATTATCTCTTAGGTTTGTTGGTTGCTGAGATGATGAGAAAGAAATTTAAGAGGGAATCTTCTTATCCATTGTTTGACAACAAGAAAACCAGGATGAGGAGGATCAAATAATGTTTTTTCTTTTTTTTAAAAAAAATTAAATTTTGCCTAAGGGTCCTAAAATTTTGTTGTCCTAAATGCAGTTTGGAAAGTAACAGTGAGAAGATAAGTGGATCATAAAAAGTTTAACCATATCTTAGTCACTTCCTTCTTAAGTTTCATTGCAGTTCTATTCAACCAAACATGTGGATGCTTCCAATTGCTTTCTTTTCTTTTCTTGGATTAATCTACTTTCTTTTCATGACATTTTCCTGGCAATCAGAAAGAGCTTTGGTTCCTGTTATATGTGTCTACAACATCATTGTCACCCAATATATGTAGTTTCAGTACTTTATGGATAAGTTTTCTCAGTAACATTCTCTGATACATTGATCAGTACACTCTTGGAGTTCATTTCCGCTGCATGTTTCATTTGATATACTAAATATTTTTTATCTCTCCATACTCGTACAACTAAATGTGATTGACAAAGAGTTTTTTGAAGTGATTAATGTCGCACCAATTAACCATACTATGATTGACCAAAGAATTTTTAAGAATGGTTCTCTGTTATATGATTTGACACCTATTTGAAGTCAAAAATTTATCAATTTTAATTGTGAAACTGCCTGAGAAGTGATTACCCAAGAATAGGAGAGGAATGTTGCATGGGTTCCGATATATCTGATCTTATCCTATGTTTGTGGTGATGACATTGGGCCTAAAGGCTTTTCACTTACCTTTTGCTTTTTTGATATTCACTTGCTGACATTGGATAATAAACCTCAAATATAATTGGACATGTTTTGTTAAAAACGAGGGGTGTCCTTGTTTTACTTTTAGTATACTAGCTAAATGCCATTTCCTTTTGAATCTGATTTTTTTTTTTAATCAAGTTCCGTCACAAATGACTCCTGGTTTATCAGAATTACAAACAGGTCATATGAAACTAGAATATATCTCATTTATATTGCAATCAATCTATTTGTCGACGGTCATGCAACTACTACATTAGAAATGCCTTGGCTCGATATATAGTGTCAGTTTGGATCTTGTTAACTGAGGGGCAATGATCTATGACAGAGGTGGTTTTAATGATCCTAAATAATTAAGACTTCTACTTAATTATGTGCTCTGGAGCAGTTGTATGGTACATCAAATTATCAAATCATGACATGTGCTGTCACCATTAGGTGCATCACTGTTTCAATTTTGTTTTCATTATATTTTCACTTATTTTGTGCCAACATTTCCAATTGTGCTTTCCAACATTTTGTACACAGCATGCTATATAATATTTAAGAGTCTACTGCAGTTCTTAAAGAAATATACTTTTCAATTTTGCACTTTCTATAATTCTTTATTCTGTTCATGATGTGGCTTCTTAGCATATATATTTATGGATAATATATTTATGCAGGTAGAACTCTGACCTTTGTGCTGTGAGCTTTCTTAAAATGGCTGATGGACATGAAACCGATAGGAATATTGAGATATGGAAGATTAAAAAATTAATTAAAGCATTGGAAACTGCAAGAGGTAATGGCACTAGCATGATCTCTCTCATCATGCCACCTCGTGATCAAATCTCTCGGGTTGCTAAAATGTTGGGCGACGAATATGGAACTGCTTCAAACATCAAAAGCAGAGTCAATCGACAATCTGTGTTGGCTGCCATTACCTCTGCTCAGCAGAGGTTGAAGCTTTACAACAAGGTTCCTTCCAATGGACTAGTTCTGTATACGGGTACCATTGTTACTGAAGATGGGAAAGAAAAGAAGGTCACCATAGATTTTGAGCCATTCAAGCCAATTAATGCATCGCTGTATCTCTGTGATAACAAGTTTCATACTGAGGCACTGAACGAGCTTCTTGAATCTGATGACAAGTTTGGTTTCATAGTAATGGATGGAAATGGAACTCTTTTTGGCACTTTAAGTGGCAATACTCGAGAAGTGCTTCACAAGTTCTCCGTGGATCTTCCAAAGAAGCATGGAAGAGGAGGGCAGTCAGCATTGCGATTTGCTCGCCTTCGTATGGAGAAGCGTCATAACTATGTCCGCAAGACAGCTGAACTGGCTACGCAATTCTATATCAATCCTTCTACCAGTCAACCAAATGTTGCTGGATTAATTTTGGCTGGTTCTGCTGATTTTAAGACAGAGTTGAGTCAGTCCGACATGTTTGATGCTCGCCTGCAGGCTAAGATTCTCAACGTGGTTGATGTCTCATATGGAGGTGAGAATGGTTTCAATCAGGCCATTGAATTGTCGTCAGAGATTCTATCAAATGTCAAGTTCATACAGGAAAAGAAGTTGATAGGAAAGTATTTTGAGGAGATAAGCCAAGACACTGGAAAATATGTCTTTGGTGTTGATGATACACTAAAAGCCCTTGAAATGGGTGCTGTTGAGATCCTAATTGTGTGGGAAAATTTGGATATCAACAGATATGTGCTAAAGCACAGCACGAGTGGGGAAATCATTATAAAGCATTTGAACAAGGATCAAGAAGCAAATCAGAACAACTTTCGAGATCCTGTAACATCTGCAGAGCTGGAAGTGCAAGAGAAGACGTCTCTGTTGGAGTGGTTTGCGAATGAGTACAGGCGTTTTGGTTGCTCCCTCGAGTTTGTTACCAACAAATCTCAAGAGGGCTCTCAGTTTTGCAGGGGCTTTGGCGGCATTGGTGGGATCCTTCGCTATCAGTTAGATATTAGGGCTTTTGATGAGCTCTCTGATGGAGAATACTATGAAGATTCTGATTAGCAATCAACCAACCTTGAACTGGATCCGGTCCAGGGGGAGCCTGTGCTGGCCCTGCCTGTGACCGGACATGCTCCTTGGGGGCTGCACATGTCTTCCAAAAAATGTGATGGGTTTGTGCCTTCTTTCTGTTGCTGTTGATCTCAAGACATTTGCATTTCCTTGTCATGATTTTTTGGGATTTACACTTTTCAGGCTGATCTTCATTTTGCTAATAGGTGGTTTTATTTTTGCCTTCAGGAGCAAAAGAACAGGTTCACAGTGATCACCATGGATCATCTCATTGGCTGTCATGATGATATGATATAGAAAATTGAAGGTTTCTCGGCCGCCTGATGCTGCGATCGTGGTTTGTTAGTGCCTTGTGAGGCCGTTATATTAAATAACTAGACGACTTTCCTGTTTGGTATTGTACTGTGGTGTGCCTGTTATTGTAGCATGGGTTGAAGAGTTTCCAGACTCTTTGCTTTTATGACTTTCCTGACTGTGTTTTCATTACAACTGAAAACTTGCTGCTGGTATGTTATGGTTGCACATATTTTATGAGTATTGAAGCTATTTTATTATGGTAAAACATATTTTCTTTTACATGTGATAATTTTAGCTGCCATTCTATTTACATATGTTATTCTAGAATCCTCAGCAGTCTGATGTCACTTGGACATTGGAGTGTGACTTTTATCAAAACATTTATCACCAGCACAGCACAGACTCTGTAATCTCTGAATGGGGTTGCAGCTTATTGAGCAACAGATTGTATTTCCTGTGTTTAATAGTTTTGGCCCGATGTTTAGAAAACGCAGTTGGCTCTAATTTACAGGAAATATTTCAATAATCAATGTGTTTCGCCCTGTGAGCAGTGCCATGTTGAGCGTTTTCTGCCCAAATTGAAAGGCAAAAAGGGACGCCGGATATCAGTATTTGCTGAAGATTGGTTCTTAGTTCTTATCTGCTTAGCAGATGTTTAAGTATGTTGTGAAACGGATTCAAATGCCTAGAATACAAAATATTGCTCCTCATTTTTTTTTCATGGCATTCAGGTATTCCTTATAATCTGATGTGCACCCCAACTTTATCTGGTAACGTTTTTGAGTGTGATCTATGGTATGGGCTGTGGGTGATTCAGAAGTGCATGGGGTTATGGTACTAATACTAGATAGCTAGGCAGGTGCATGGAGGATAATTTGACATTTAGGGCTTTCATTACTGGTGTGTGAAGATTTCCGTAGCTCAACAGCAACTGAGTTATAGGATCTAGGTCTTAAATTATCTGCAAAGCAAAGCTTTCGAGTCCATACTTTGGTGAACATTTTAATTGAATCACTAGAACTAGCTGTAGCCTGGTTTCATGTGAAGTCTGCAAGAATTTAAATAACTAAAAAATAGATATAAAAAGAAAATTAAAACTAAAATATTATCGGTATATTCATATTTATTCACAAAATTACATGGGAGAGGCACATCAAATAAGCAAAGTTTAACAAGGTTTATGGCTTCTTTTGCTGTCTACCATAAATAAAAGATATGCATGCACTTCACATGGCTCTCGGTGGTTTTATTGGTGTTCAACCATCATTTGTCTAATGAGTGGTGTGAAATTTTTTCCGAAGAGAAAACTCAAAGTGATTTCTTTCTTATTTTTTTATATGATGATGGGAAGTAGCCTTCTTCAAACAGTCCCAGTAGGCCACTACACATACTGGATCTCGGCTCTTATGGCCCAGAACCCCTGTTAATGATTTGACTTACTCACTGCACCATGACATTGACTCAAGTGCGTGCAGGCTAAGGCAAAGGACAAGTGGATCAGAATAAGCTGAAGCAGTTGGTTGGATAGTTAAGTTTAAGGGCACATCTCGCTATTGCCGAGGTCCCATGTGGATTTAATCCATGGGACAGGGAAATTTAGTGCTAATATCATTAATGTAGCTGGGGTGGTAGTGAAATTTTAACTATTTAGTAACTGTATGCTATGTATAGAATTAAAAAAAAAAAATCATACGTTGATATCACATGATATATGATGATGTTGATGGATGCCCGTAATCGTTTATTGCACTACCCCTTCAACAGATATGTGTACTGTTAGCATTGAATTGGAAGTAAACTACTGATTTGTTTGTTCCTCCCAAATTCTTTGTTTTCTGTCAAAAAGCCCTATCAGAGCTTATTTGTCATTTTGCAAATACTTTATTCTAAAAAAAAATTGTTTCATTATTTTGTCATAGTTTTTTGTTTTGATTCCACCAGTTCTCAATGCTCACATGACAGTTCTTTTCTTTCTTTTTTTTTTTTAATTTGCTAAGGCTGAACTCTTATATTCAATATTACTATACAAAGTTATATGGCTTTTAATGTTTTTCATCCTAAAATTATATTCTCCCCACTCTTTTCTTGTTATCACGTGACCACCTTGCTAACTCCAACACTAGCTAGCATACATTTCATTTTACAAATATCATTTTTTTTAGACCAGATTTTTGGTCAACAGTGCATGTAGATGTACTCACAGACAGTAACATTCCTACAGTATGGTGGTTTAATTTGATGCTAGGCGTACTTTTGTTCATCATAAATTTGGTGCTTGAATGAGACATCCTCAATTGCAAATGATACTATTGCTATGCATGGTAGCTAGTGCTATCTTTTTTCTTACTTATTTTCTACTACCTATGGCGTGAGAGGTGGGATAACACTACTTATCATAGTAATAATAAGGCATGCAGCGCATAATAGTGAGAATAAATAATTAAGATAAATAATGACATCCAACTTAACAATCAATTAGAGCTACTTATAAATATTAGATTGTATTCTAGAAATAAAAACCCTTCGACGTCCATGCCAATGAATCTTATTATCTTAGATTTACTTTATCCTTTACTTTCTAGTACCTTAGGAGCAATGCCGACTTAGATTTTTTCTATCCTAGCCTAGGCTACAGTCTATTCCAATTTATTTTTCTCGAATGGTGGTATGACGATGGTGAAAATTCTTGAAAGTCAAGACATCTGCTTGCACTACTCTTGTATCATTTTTTGATTACTGCCTTTTCGGCTACATTAATAACAATCGCATGCTTGTGTATCTATTTACCAATCTTGCTATTGACTTGTCAAACAAGCTTTCTAGCACATCCATCCCTCGACAGTAATGAAAGCCTCGTGTAGCTACTTTCATGTTGCTACAAAAAGAGATTGATAAAACAACTGTAAGTAAAGTGACAGCCGTGTTAAAGCTACTTATGGAGCACTATATGGCATCTTCATTTTCAGTATTAGAATGGGTTACAAGACTTGTTGCTGTTGTTGAGAGCTGTATTATAAGCACACCACGTTCCAGTGTACAATGTAGCAAAATTAGCCGATCCTATCTTCATGATAGATGAATCGGCTCATCGATTATTACATCATGAAGATGTCGAGATTTGCAAGAAACCTGACGATCAAGTTTCAGCTTATCAGAAGGAAGAGGTCGAATCTTAGCTTGTGGAATTCTCGAAATCTATAGACTGAACAATGAGGAATAAATCTTGCAGGCAAATGTAAAAGCAAATTAGGCAATTGTCGATGATTTAGTTAACATTAGGTCGATATTTAAGTTCAAGACAGGCTTCAGCCATCTGGCTTGCAGATGATTGCCGAGGGAAATATATGTGGGATCATTCTGACAAAGGGCATTGTCACCGGAACTAGTCGTCCTCTTGGAGTGATGGATGAGGGGCAACAGTTCAAACCATAGTGTGGCTAGCTTATCCCTACCCTAAGGGTTGGGGGGAAACCACCATATTGGATACCACACCTCCTCGACATCAACAACCGTGCATGCCAAATCTATATCATGCTCAATTGTATCTACCACGCCCATGTTTTAGGGAGCAAATAGGATCTAGAGGACAATTCTATCTGCTACTCAAGTTTGAGTCTCACCCCTACCAGATCCTCCATAGTCTTGAAATTGGTCAAGTTGAATATTATCAAGTCCCAAAGTAGGCCGGTGGATGTGGTGTCAAATACATTCCATCAACCTCCTGACCATCAACTAATGGGATATGAGGGTTTTGTTTATATCACATCTAGACCGACTGTGATCTAATGACCGATATACCAAGATGATGTAGGCCAAAATACTAAGAGTGCCGGCCGATACACTAAAGATGCAAGTCCAAGTAATTAATGTATAGAGGGGTGAAAGCTATCAACCTAAGGCGAGACATTTAATGAAGGAGTCTATGGTCGTCTACTATTCACAATGTAGGAGGGATGGGCGTACTACCAAAAAAAAGTGAGTAGAATGGTAACACTACCTACTATGCATGGAAATAGTGGGCCATGTGACGTACAATGTAAGGATATTTATCCGAATTAAGTAGTGGCATCTATCTTTCCA
This sequence comes from Phoenix roebelenii, assembly GCA_025769935.1. Lineage (NCBI taxonomy): Eukaryota > Viridiplantae > Streptophyta > Magnoliopsida > Arecales > Arecaceae > Phoenix > Phoenix roebelenii. Next base: position 192,873 of record JAOXJJ010000589.1, read on the forward strand.
CTACCATAATGTAAGATATGAGATAGTATATTGATGAATCTTATTTTATCTTAGCTTTACTTTTTAGTATCTTAAGAGCAGTGTTAACTTAGATTTCTCCTACAGTACCCAAGCTACAATCTATTCCAAGCAATCTTTCTCGAATGGTAGTGTGATGGTGGCGAAAGTCTATAAAGATCAAGACGCTTGGACCTGTGCGCCTCTCTTCGATTGCCCCTTTTTCAGTTGCATTAACACCAGGAGAACGCCCGTGCACGTATCTATTTGTTTTTACTATTAACTTGTCAAACAAACTTTCTGGTACGCCCATCCATAGATGGCAAGAAAAACCTCATGAAAACAAATTTTTTTGAAATATTTTTTGATATATTTCAAATATCAAATTGTCACATTATTTGTACCACTTCCTAGATCTATTTCTAAATACTGGACTGACAGTATTTTTTCTTGGAATACCGTTGAAAACAAGCTCATAGTGTTTGAGACTTAAGTATTGTTAGATCAGTCTAAGAATGATGGCATGAAAATACAATTCTTATCTAATCACTTCCAAGAGACTAGATTATTCCTTTAATGATCGACCTTATCAAAATTAAAGGGGTCATATGCTGTGTGTTGGTCTCTACCAGCCAAATTTTTATCAAAACACTGAAAGTTAGCAAGGAAAGTTTGATAGGACCAATCTCAAAAAGCAAGAAATAGCTCAGATGATCCTTAATGCTGTTCCCATTCCATTAAAGTTCTCATCAGATAGCTTTCTTGCAAGATGAGGTACCTGGCCACGAATGGCATTGTGAGTCGTCGTAGCATAGCATTCAACTATATGAAGGGCTTAGAGTCCAAACAAGTGTAACGGACCATGAAACCTTCGTTTTAGGTCAGTCATAGTAATTTCACTTTGGAGAAGAGTGCAAGCAATGAGTGCTGCATGCATATCTTCAAAAAAGTTACAACAATCCATACTTTCTAGCATATGTCCATGCATTAAATTTGTGCCATAACATATCTCCATAATTAGTAGCAACAGTGTTAAACTCATCTTCTCAAAGGATTAATTCAAATGCGTCACATTGGCACATTTAATGTGTCTGGATCTCGCACTACATAAGCCTAGTTCCACACCACTGTCTCTATATTACTGAATGGTCCATGATCGAAAAGAGAGCGCTTGCTCCAAAATGCATAATATGGTAGGTTCTATTTAGTTGCAAGCCAACATGAAAAATCCTTGACTTAGAACTTGATCTCTCCACTCCAATTCGGAATTAGAGAAGATCTAGAACTCACACTAGAGATGCTAGAGATGCACTTGTGTCATGTCCCCTTCTTATGAAAAAACAAACAAGCCATCATGCAATAATCCACGCGGAAACACATTTCGTGCCAGCTGCCACATGGTCACCATGAGACCCTGCCAAGTGCCCAATACCAACAAGATCCTTTGCTTTACATAATTTGTACGGTAAAGTACTGTGCAGCATTCGATGACCACCGTAGATAGATAGGCCGCCGCCCAATAAGATAACTTGCCATGCCATACATAATGCATCACTGTTGATTGCCATTCATTTGATATTGGCCACGAGAGCTGCACAGTATTTTACAATGCAGGAGTAGGAATATAAATAGATCGGATCGGGTCGGATCATGAGTGACTCCGATTTAATTCAATTTCTTGTTTGCATTCTAATTTTAAACTCAGACTCAATTCAATAGCAGGTCCGGTCGGATCGGATCCACCGCTATAATGTTTGACCCAGTGAGACATCCAGATTAGATTCATATATAACAGACACAATATAAAAATTTTGAATACAATCAAGATCAACGCATCTATATCTCTAGAATTTGTTTGAATGCCGTGGATTGCGGCGAAGGCTGCACAGTATTTTATCATGTAGAAGGCTCACCGTCACCGTAGGGGATCCTGGGTCATACCGCCAGAACATCCTTCTTGATGCGTGTTTACTGGAGTACCGGCACTAGCGAACTTCAACAACTATACCCCGAGAGCTCCCCTGCTTAAGGCCGTTGGGAATACGCAAGCCTTTAATGCCTCCACCCAATTCCAACTCCTAAGTCCTAAGAGCTTTCCTAAACCCCTCCAAAAGCCCAACACTTTCCTCCTCCTCTCTTTCCTAAGAGATTTCTCCCATCAAAGCTTCGGCCTCCGGATCTCAAACGCTGGTTCCATCCACCCATTTATAAGAGAGATTGAAGGAGCCCAACCGCCCATCTGCTGCTCAACCGCAATGCCGGCTCCTTGTTTTGGTACTGTGGGCTTTGTGTGAAAGGATTAGAGAAGACCACGTGGGCGGTGCCGGCTTTGGAGTCTCCGACACGAAAGCCGGGCGTTTTATCATTGGTTGGGGTAGATGACCGAAACTTCAGCGGCGATCCCAAAGGTATACTTTTTGAGTTTACTTGCGGGCTTTATCTTGATCTGGTAAGAGTTTGGAGGTAGGACAAATTTGAGTGTTTTGGAGTCGACCTCTTCGAGAAGGACTGATCTGGTGAGTCACTTGGTACTATTGTTGCAAAAAAGACAGCTTTTTGGGTTTTTGTGAGGGTTCTGAGGCAGATTACATCATAGAGGAGACGAGTTCTTCGATCTTGAATCAAGTTTTTTGGGAGTTCTGGGTGGTAGGAGAGGCATAAAGTTTGTTTTTTGTTTACAAAATTAGTGAAAGCTGAAGAAATTCTGATATCTAGGGAGAAGCCAAAAGGTAGCCAAAGAATTAGATAACTGGGTTTAGCTGAAAGCTGTTAGAAGTATTGAAAATCAGAATTGCTGTTGGATGAATTGTTAAATTGTTTTTGCTGTGATTCAGAGAATTTGACTACTGGGAACATATAAGGAATTTCAAACTTGGGAGATTTCAGTGTGTTCTGCTTGGATCAAGATGGTTGGTAGTGTTGAAAGCGATCGTGGTTCTCTTCGCTTTAATGGATCTATTCACAACTCCAATGGTGCTGAAGAAAGGCTTGATGAGCTCCGTCGCCTTCTTGGCAAGTCTGACGGAGATCTGTTAAAGATTGTGGGTATAGGGGCCGGGGCTTGGGGCAGTGTTTTTGCTGCTCTCTTGCAAGATGCTTATGGTCATTTTCGTGAGAAGGTTCAGATTAGGATATGGAGACGGGCTGGGAGAACGGTTGACAGGTCCACAGCAGAGCATCTATTTGAGGTAATCAATTCTAGGGAGGATGTTTTGAGGCGTCTGCTTCGACGTTGTGCATACTTGAAATATGTTGAAGGAAGGCTTGGGGATCGGACGCTGTATGCAGATGAGATCTTGAGAGATGGCTTCTGCTTGAATATGATTGACACACCACTCTGCCCGCTAAAGGTTGTGACGAATTTGCAGGAGGCTGTATGGGATGCTGATATCGTTGTTAATGGTTTGCCTTCCACAGAGACCCGTGAAGTGTTTGAGGAGATCAGTAGATACTGGAAGGAGAGGATCACTGTTCCAATTATAATCTCTCTGGCAAAGGGTATTGAGGCAGCTTTAGATCCGGTTCCGCGGATAGTAACGCCTACACAGATGATCAGATGTGCAAGTATGTACTCTTCCTCTTTTCCACTGGCGTATGATTGTCATGCAAGGGGTTTTAGATTGTTAGCTTTGTCACTTGTTGAGTCCCCACTTAGTTGGAAGTGAGCAGTTTGTAACTGCCAACAATAAGATAGATAGAAAATCTATGGAACTAGGCAGACATCGGTCTTCAATTGTTCTAAGATTTGTGTCTCGATTTTATGTCTCGTCTTTATGGCTGTTCTTCTTTGACATAAACATATATTTGATTGAACAGAGATGTACTGCAAAATTATTGGTATTCTAGGATGTATTATAAGTACAGAATATTAGAAGAGAACACCATCTTTTTCCTTTAAAAAATCCCAAGACATCGCAAACCACAGACTGGATATACTTATGAGATGTTAGTTCACTATTGTTCTTGTATTTTTATAACTTAGTTGCAGTTTATGTACCTTATCTCCAGACAGGAAAACAAAGTACAATATCCATATAGCTTTGCCTTCACTCTTTTTCCTTTTTCTTTCTTTTTTTTTTTTGAGCTAAATGGTGGTGCCACCTCTGTTTTCACGTGTTTTGTCATTGAATAAATTAGAATTTTCAATTTGATGTCATATGTTGATGATATCATTTTTTTGATATTAGAAAAAAATATACTTGACCCTTTACAACTGTTCCTATTTGATGATCATCTTGATTTTGTAATCTCAAAAATATATTTGTTGTGTTCTTTTTCCATAAGTAAAATTCATCATCAAATTTCTTTAAAGAAATAAATCTCTTTAAACACATCTATTTATTCTTTTTTTTTCCCAAATATTCTTTCCTTTATCCAGAAATACTGTTTTACATCTTGTAAATTTTAAGATATTATCCCCATTTGAGTCTTTGGTTCGTTTTCCCTTGTCTCTTCTAATCTTGAATATATGCCTGGCAGCTGGAGTTCCAATTGAGAACATTCTTTATCTTGGGGGCCCAAACATTGCTTCGGAGATTTATAACAAGGAATACGCTAATGCTCGAATATGTGGATCTGATAAGTGGAGAAAACCACTTGCTAAGTTTTTGAGGCAGCCACATTTCATTGTGTGGGATAATAGTGATCTTGTCACTCATGAAGTTATGGGCGGCCTGAAAAATGTATATGCTATTGGTGCTGGTAAGTTTAATATTTTTTCAATATTTCATTGTTTGAAAAAAAAAACTACAATAGTATTCATATATTTTATAGTTCTATGGTGCATAATGGAGCCATTGAATAGATTATAGGCAGACATATAATGATGCTGTTGAGCAGAAGTAATCAAAATAACAGATGAAATTATTCTTTAGCCCTATCTGGGGTTACAGGGAAGTGTTACTTCAACAAGTCATCATTTGTGCATTGCTACAATATAGTTTCTCAGAAGTTCTATGTGATTTTGTCTTATGAGTCCCTATTGGTATGATGATCTGGGACAATATTTTGACTCCCAATTTCAAGAAACAAATAAGATAATATGGATATGGAAACAAGATTAGGAAAGGCCTGTACAGGGAGGGTTTCACTTGTGGTGGCAAAGTAAGAACATGTTGTATATTATAAATTTGTAATGACAGTGGACAAAATTCTTCATAGGAGTCATCATGTAGAAGGGTCGATAAAAAGTTGTTCACAAAAAGGGGCATGGCCTGCTTAATGTTTTTTTTACCTTTTCTCTATTTTCTTAACAAATTTCTGGCCTGTTAACTCTGCATCTTAGACCTTTTTAAATCAGTATCAGGCTTCAAGAGTTTTCTTCACCTTTTTTTTTCCATATTACAGTGTGCCATTGCATAATGCACAGTAAACTCAAGAGTTATGAACAAGCATAGCAGTTCCTCTTCATGTCATTTCCTATAGTTGCAGTAAAGCTTGCTGCATATGTTCGCATTCCTTTTTTTGCCATGAACTTTTGATTTATTATTTATCTTAGAGTTTGAACTGCAAAAGTTTTCTATTTATATTTTTTTTCCCAAATTAAATTATGTCCTGGCATTGAATAACACAAAAAATAATCAGGATATATGAACCCCTAAAGCAATTTATTATCTTCTTATGGTGTTAGATTTGGGGTATATACTTCTTGTTCTGTTTTGTGAACTATTGACCTTTCAGAAGTGTGTGGAATTGGTTTTTAAGCAGGATTAATGAATGTGCATCGTAGTCATATTTTTCTTCCAGCCATTTCTTACTTTGCCACCTTATATGATTGTACCATATAAGACATTAGAGAACAAATTTGAATGATCATTATTATTTATACTAGGCATCAGTTATCCATATGACCCTTTCTGGCAATCATTTAAAAAGTAGGCACTTGTTTAGCACCAACTACCACGAACCATCATATATCACAGAGTCCTCTTTCTTACCATCTAATTGATTATCTAACTTCAAACTTTTCCTTTCTTTTGGCCGAGAAATCACATGTTTGTCTATATACTCCTCCCTCTTATAGATAGAATCCTTAAGGAAGAATCATTATATTATTTATGACAAACTTTCATGACTATATAAATTTTAAACAATGTTATGGAAGATTGATAAATAGGAAGAATTACTAAAGATATAAGGGGATTTTAATGTGTAAAATTATAATTCTTTGTTTAAATTAGGCTATATTTTTAATGTATCTTGGTAACCTGACAACAAATGACGGGTGGTAATGTTCTATTTAACTTGGTATTATGGAACAGCCTTACTAATGTTTAAAATATATGGTCATAACTCCACTTTCAAAGTAGTTCTAATTGACTATTCATTTGAGCCCAGACTGCTAGTATTAAGTGAGGCAGTCACGATGATTTTGAGGGAAAAATCGTTTCTGCTTAATATCTACATAATGCAATGTGTTGTATGCATTATAAGATTGAAAAGCCAAAAAATACTGAGTGAGATGCTCAATTTAAGGGAGAAATGTGACGCTATTAATTTCATCGAAATAGTTTCTTTCTAAATCATTCAGAAGCTAAGTAACTATAAGAGAGTAAGATCATGCAAAATGCATGAAAAGATGATAAAAATGGAACCCATAAAAGAAAGAACTGTGAAAGAGAGGATCATGAAAATTGCCAGGATATAAGAAATACAGTAAAAAGTTCAACAATACATAAGTTATCATGAAGATGCACGAATAATTAGATATAAGAGGGCTTTCAAATTACTCAGTCAACTGGTTTTCACAGCTCAACTTAATATATTTCTCAAATGGATGGACTTAAGCCTGATGAGTTGGATCATTAATGGTAAAGAATGTGAAGTATGAGAAGTTAGTCCTGTCCTTATGTCTCTATTTTTTATCTGTAATACCTCTCGGCATCTGGTTCTTAGAAGAAGAAAATAACAAAAGTTAAGTGAATGGTGAGGAGATGTTTCCTATTTAGACTTAGAAGGTGAGCTTACAGAAGGATGCACACGCGGACATCTATGGTGGTTCTCAAAATGATTGCTAATATATGGTGATTCTAGTGCAATCTATGAAGCTCCATGTAGATTCTTGAATTCATATAGGTCAAATATTTTGTCTAGAGCAAGAATTGAGCAGCTGTTATGTTATTATTATCTATAAATTTATGGCAGAGTTGTGTTCATGAGTTTCAAACACGTTCTAATTATAAATATAATGGTCTTCAAAAGGAGGACTTGATTATGCATCAATACTGGATAAATTCTATGGTTGGTGATATTTAAATTCTCTTTAGTTGCCGTACTTAAGATGTTATAGAGTCAGAACGGGCTTACTAAGATGTGTAGCAACTCCACCAATCTTTAGAGTTAATTGATAACTATAAATTTCTTCGCTCCTCTCACTAATATTAACAATGTGGATCATAATAACTTGTCATTAATAACTAGCTAAAGTTAGGACCTGGGACATGTCATATGGGTTGTATGGAATAGTCACCGCTGCAGGTTCATTGCTTGAATGATTATTTGTATATGAAGATATCACTGATTGCCAAAAGGAGGGAGTTGAAGGTCAGAATGGGTAGAGCCAAAAGGAATTAACTTGCACAACATGACCATATTAATTAATGATAAGAATGGATTAGAGACCTAGATGAGGAAATATATCAAAAAGTATTGATTAGTCTCTATTTATGCATCCATGATGCCTTGTCAAAGAGAACTGTTTCTTATTCTATTACATGTTACTCTTTTGTATAGTCCTGTTAATTTGGTCTAAGAGCAATTCCGTTGAGTCATTTGTTTGGCATGAATTTATTGATTATTTAACTGTCATTCTGCTTATTGGGCCTCATGCAACCTGTGAACTCTAACTATTAAAATTTCACTCAATCAAAATTTACTTGTGAAATGTTATGATTCTTTCAGAACTAGTTCAATATTTCACTCCCTTTTTGGTGGATCAGCTTGATCCCTGTGATTGGTACATGAAATGAAAGTGCTTGTGAATTTTCATCCATTGTTCATATTTTGCAATGTCCACTTCTTAGTTTATGGAGCTAAACATGTTTGTAACTCCATACTCTTTTGATTATCATAATGGTTATTGCTCAAAAGGTGATATTATTTGAGTACCATTTCACAAGTTTACATAATTTCAGTGCTTTTTAATATGGTCTTACCCTTAGGCTGCATTTGGCATCCTTGTCACTTTCCTTAAAAAAATAAAAATTAAAACAGGAAATCTGTTTCTATTTTTTCCCTAAATCTTTGACAACAGAAACCTATTTGGTAGTCTTTGTTAGTTTTTTATTTTTCCCGAAAAAAAATAGGAAAACATGTTTGATAAGCCAAAATAGGAATTTCCTTTGCAATGCTTTTCTTATAGGCAGATATTAGGCATGCAGCCGCTGGCGATCATCAGGTGGTAGAGGATATGTGACATATACCATGAATTACAGCACCAATTCTGTGTCGTCCATCTCATGGATACCCATTGAACAAATGCCGGCGAGGGTAGCATAACCCTCTGTGGGATGTTGTTGTTGTTGTTGTTGACAATGCCATTGTTTTCATCATTGGCAGAGAAGTGCTGTGGATTGGGAGGACGGTTTGGTGGAAGAGGCAGTAGGGAGGGAAGAGGGAGGAACTTGTCGGTGAAGCAGGTGTGAGTGGAAAGCAACGAGGTAGTAGTTGCCAAGGGCAGAAATAAATTATGAGAATTGAGACTTGATTTGATTTCATGGGTCAAAAAGTTCTTTTTAAAAATAGTGAAAGTAAACATTTTTCATTTCTACTTTTTCCATAAACTATGGAAGTTACTTTTAAAAATAAAAAAATAAGGGAACCAAATATCTTTCTTGCACTTGATTTCATGTTTTCACTTCTAAAAATAAAAAAAAGGAAAATAAATGAATACCAAGCAGGGCCTTACTTTTCATGGTTGCATCTTAATTTACCTATCCTTTTTAAGATGCCTATTCTAATCTCTTCCTGGAATCATGCTTATGTGAATTTGGTCTTATTTCTTCAGGGATGATAGCTGCTCTGACAAATGAGAGTGCAACTAGCAAATCAGTATACTTTGCCCACTGCACTTCTGAGATGATATTTATTACTCATCTTTTGTCAGAGCAGCCAGAGAAACTTGCTGGTCCATTGCTAGCTGATACCTATGTAACCCTTTTAAAAGGTCGCAATGCATGGTATGGTCAGATGCTAGCGAAAGGGGAACTGAGTCCTGATATGGGTGATAGCATCAAGGGGAAAGGGATGATTCAGGTTAGCCTCTTAATCTTTTACTTTGGTACTCTCATAATCAGCAGAGATATTTGTACTCAATCACTCCTGGAGTTCCAAGTTGTTCTGAGTTTTGACTCCCTTGCATTTGCTGAACTGGTGTTAAACCAATAGACATTTTACTTGTTTCACTAAACTAGAACTAAGTATCTCACATGATTTAGCACTATATTGTATTTAATGCATTTGAACAAACTCACATTCTTCTTTGCTTCATGCAGGGTGTCTCTGCAGTTGATGCATTCTATGAGCTTCTCAGACAGCCCAGCTTAAGTGTACTGCATCCTGAAGAAAACAAGCCCGTTGCTCCAGTTGAGCTGTGCCCCATCCTCAAAACACTTCACAGAATTCTAATGAAAAGGTTGGACTCCATCCCCGCATCTCTTTTTCAAATTTCTGTTGTAATCGAGAGGATTTGTAAGCTAGCTTACATCACTAGTAACTTCATGTGATTTCTGTCCTTAACTCTTATAAATAAAAATGAAGGAAACACCTTTAACTTTCAACACGAGATACCAATGTAATAAGAATTTTGATTGGCTAGTTGTCACATGTATGTCCATCCTGCTTTTTGCCTCCTCATCTAGCGGATGATGTGAGGATGTGTGTTGCTTCCCTTTTCTACCATACAAGAATACATACCCTCAACAAATGGTTGAATAAGATGACTTTATATTGTCATCAGGATCTGAATAATTCTGTTTTCCTGTTGGAGTTGATTATTGTTGGCATGGCTCATATGATTATGGATTTGGGATCTGCAGGGAAGTTTCTACACAGGCCATTCTTCAAGCATTAAGAGATGAAACCATGAATGATCCTCGTGAGCGGATTGAGATTGCACAAAGCTTCTACAGACCATCTCTTCTTGGCCAACCTTGAGAGCATCAGTTGATGATCAAGTAACAAAAAGACACAGAACTGGTCCACTTTGTTATACCGTTAATTTTAGTTTTATGCAATGCGCTTGTTAGAGCTTAGTGCATATGTTATTCAGTTAACAAGGAATTATGCTTGTTGATCTGCACTATATTTAAGCAAGCCTGATTTAGATTTTTATTTGTTACATAAATAAGAAGGCATCCAATTGAATCACAAGGATATATAAAAATCCTATGCATCATGATACCCTGTGTGTGCAGAAATAGAAAGCTACTGTTGTTTGGAAGAGGCGATTTAGTTTCTTCATTTATATTTGATGAGGATGTATGTGGTCTTGGGAGAAATTTGTTTCAGATTAATTGATTCTATCTCCTGGTAAGAATTAAAGTTTTACCCCTTGCTGGCCTGGTTCTTCTTCAACTTGAGACCATCTACTTAGCAAATTGTGTTATCAACACATTTTTTTTTATATAACCCATCCAGATAATTTTACTAAAGGAGACCAACTTCTAGCAGCTGGGATTCTCTAGTTTGGTTTCGTGACCTCCATCCTCTCAACTTTTTTCTCCATGGTCCTCTGCCAGAGTCATCCTTTTCCACTGACAGTATATGGCACATATCCAGATAACGAGAGCTTGTTGGCTTCACTACCTTTTAAAACATTTAGTCACATTGCACCTGTAGAGTGTTTATATTGTAGCTAGGTGGTCTAGTACCATTAAAATGATTTAGCACTATCAACGAAGCCATCCTAGAAAATAAAATACTTCCTTTCTGCCAAGATATTTTATGTTTATGAGCAAATAATAACAGGGCTAAAAAAAAAATGATGTCCTGCATATTTTGTATGAATTTGCAAATAACCCTATATGTCCAATTGCTTAAATGCCAAGATTGCATTTTCCAAGTTGTTGCAATGTTGCCCACCCTTCTTCCAATTAAGGTCAGAGCTTGGCGGTAGTGCTTACTTATCCGCTGACGTGGGCATAGTTTTCTAGCAGTGCTTACTTATCAGTTGACGTGGGCATAGTTTGCTAGAAGTGCTTACTTATCAGCTGACATAGAGGTAATTAGATGATGATTGGATCTATCATCACCATCACCCCTATGAACAAAACCTACCTTCAAATCCCAACCCTAACACCATCCCCTTTTCCAACCCTCCTCCCTAAGACTACCGCATAGCCCCTGCCGGTGACCCCTTTGCCTCAGTCACCACTACCCTATCCTCTTCTTCTCCTTCTCCCTCTTCCTATCGTTTTCCATCTTCCTCTCTTTCCTCCTCTTCTTCTCCCTCTCCCTCTCCCTTTCTTTCCGCACCATGAGGAAGAAGTAGATGACACCACATGATCAGATGTTGGCCTTGGCACCATTGTAGCTCTTATGGGTGAGGATCTTGGGGGCCACGTAGGCTGGGTGCCCCCACAAAAGGTGTGGAAGAGGTCCCTTTTTTCTCTGTTCCAGTGGACTAAGATCGTGGACCATTTTTCAATGTGAACATGTTGGGTTGGTTCGCATTTGATTGCAACCAGTGGACACAAAGCATATGACCGCCACCTCTTTCATTAGGCAACTATTTAAGTACAGTACTTCTATTGATTTATCCTATAGATGAGAGAGTTAAAGTTCTAAAACCCTTTTAGCAAAAAAAAAAAAAAAAAATCTAAAGCCTTCATCCGTTTGTGCTTAGACTGTCTTTGTTCCTCCATGATAGTTTTCACAAGCCAAAATAGAGATGGAGGATTAACATTATAAACAGACCAAATGGCTCCATGGTAATATACTCCTAGTTATGAGTTTTTGCAAGTACTTATCTATCTTCAAGAACTAAGGGAACTAGTCCTTCATGTATAGCTTCACAAAGCTTTGATGAGTGATAGGTATCCAGAATGAGAAGAAAAAATTGGTACATCATCTTGTCTCCTATGATTAATGAGTCATAAACAAACAAAAGATAGATTGCTTACTAACCCAATTTTGGAAAGATTCATTTGTTTTCTATTAGATGAAAATATATCAGGAAGATATTAGACTTACTCCCCAACCAATTTCACATAAATACATCAAACTAAAGCCAGCATCAACTACCCATTATGGGAGAATGTAGGAGAGGGGGAGGGTGGAGAGTTAAATATTTGCGCCACATGGGTGTCCGCCATTAAGAAACTCAAAAGTTCTAAGCCTCTCTTCTCTCTCTCCTCTCTTTCGCTCTCTTTTTTTGTTCCGATGGGATCTATTTCTGAGCTCTCAAAGTTCCAATATATTGCACTTGGTGGTGGCTTCCATAAGAAGACAACCGCTCCAAGTAGGAGGATGATGGAGGAAATTTGGAGTAGAGGATGAGGTTAAGGTTAGGATTTGAGGGTAGGCTTTTTAGTCGGAGTGATGCTAAATCAATAGCTAATTATGTCAATATTAGCTAATAAGTAGGTACTTTCCTCTATATCGGCTGGCGTGTAGGCATTTCAATGAGTTATATCCATATCAGTTGACAAGCACTTCTGGCGAGCTCTAACCCTAACTAGAAGGAGGGTGGACAACATTGCAACAATCTGAAAATGCAAAGTTGACATTAGAACAATTAGATATATAGAAATATTTTTGCAAATTCATGCAAAATGTATGATGTTTTCTTTTTTAGCCTAATAATGATAAAGCTGAAACTAGCTCCAATATATCATCCATCACTTCGAAGGCAAAGCTCACCAAAAGTAAAGGTAAGGTGTCAATAAAGGCCTAAATATATCGTCCATCGCTTGCAAATTCATTCGATCGAGCTCTGAATCTGCTCATGTTGAAGCAGCAAAATATGACCTCGGAATTTTATTCCGCTGAAACTGTATGGCAAAGTTTAAAAGTTACGGCTGTTAATTAATATGACCAAATTTGCCATCACCTAATATATAAGGTGGATTTAGGCAGTAGCCACCTCCTGTCCTTTTATGATGGTGGTTATATAACAGGTGTTAGTTTTACTAGTACTTTTTTTTCGTAAACTTCAAATCTCCTTCAGCTTTAAAACGACTATTTTATTATAGAGTAATTTTGCATATCATATTCAGCATTTTGCTAATATTGCATATTAACTTCCTTATCCATATTTATAAATCAACTATCATAAAGTTATTTATATTTGCAATATACCTCCTCTGTTAGGCTTCTGTCTTCCATTTTAACTACGACCTTCGGCTAAGGTAAGAAGAGATGAAAAATGATTTTCTTACATCTGTTTATTCTAAGTCAGGGTTCACTTGAAGGCAAAAGAATACAGGCATGCCTCTTTTTTTTTTCCTTCCATAGCTCGCGCCACCATTAATTCCACTGGACTCGATCCTAGAAATCTTGAATTGAGGCTCCTCCTATTGGCCTTAGAGAAAGACTGCTCGAGGGTGCCAAGGAGCTTGATCTCCATCCGCCAGAAGCAGAGAAGAAAAGAGAAAGGGACCAAACAAAAAGAGAAAGTACTAACACCAACAGTGAGGTCTTTTGAGGTCATGACTTCAACCCAAGGGCAATCTTGCAAATACAAATAATTTTATTCAGATCAACATGGAATAAAAGAATATTAAATATGCAATATCAGCAGAATCCTGAGTGCAAAATGCAAAAGCAATTTATTCTATTACACTTACAAATGTTGCTTGTGTCCTTGTTTGAACAGTAGATCCTCCCCAACTTAGAGGGGTGTTTGGCCATCATAGGCAGTGAGAAAAGTGAAGGCAGGTTGCCCATAGTGTCTCTGGACCATCTCCAACCAAAAGTTTTTATCTTTTTTATTATTTTTTAGAAAGACGACATAAATTGGACGCTTCAGTAACCACTTCAAAAGCATCAAACATAAGAAGTCACTTCCATTTTTAGCTTTATTTCACTTTCAACCCTCGGTGGCAAAACAAACACATCAAAGCTGAAGGGATCTTTTGTAGCTTGAGAGTCTGGCTGTGAATTATGCTCGAGTCCGTCCAGTAACAATACTCTGGCACAAGTAGTACAGCCAAGGTTGCAGAGGATCCGAGCTGTGCCTTGTTTGTGTTAAGAAAGAAGTATGAACGAGTTTTTAACAAACCAAATTCTCCCACCTAACTTTGCAGGCTTGCAGGGTCCCAGGAACACCACATTTCTTTCACTCTGAGAGTTACCAACCAGGAGCGGCCCAATATATTTGGGGGCCTAAGGTCGTTTTGTCTTTGAGACCTTTTCTGTAGTGGGCCGGCTTAAGGAAAATTTACTGGAGGCCATTTTTCTTTCCATTTTATCTTTGAGGCATTTCCTACGGTGGGCCTTCTTTAGGTCGGGGCCTTAGGCGACCACCTCAGTTGCTTAAGGGTTGAGCCGGCCCTATTACCAGCAATATATGGAGTGAGTTCAAACGGAAGTTTGGTGCAAGGATTGGAATGACCTCCACAAATGTAGCTTTCGGGGCTTGTCTTGGCTTCATGCATCTGGCCTCTCTCTCTCTTTCTCTTCTCGGTACAAACTTGCATTTGGGCCTCTACATGATGACTAGGACGCGGTCCTTATGGGACATTTGCAAGTGAGTTTGACGTAAAAGGAGTATTCGTACGGCAGAATCTCTGGAAGATATTGTCCCAGGAATGAGACGACCCGGAGCCACCTTGTACGGCAGCAGAAAACGACAGTGAGATCTTGGGTCAGGATATTCCGTACCTAATGCCAAAGTGACCAAGTCCGGGGGATCAAGGAAGGTGGGCACCAACATGACTGTGCACCCCATCAGTCGTCTCTTTTTTTTATATACATAAATTATTCACTTAAATAAGCACTCATAAAAAGAAAATGAGATGGCTGAGATAATGATATAATTTCTTCAATTTTGAATATCCGCATGGAATGCATTTCCATGTGGCTAGGGGAGAGCCAATGGAATACACAGTGCCCGACTTCTCTTTGGACTTGTGAACGAGTCTTTGGGCTGTGGGAATAATTTGCAGGTGTGGACCACAGCCCACAACACTGTCTTCACAAAGTCTTCCATCGTGACCCAAGAAGATCTTCATTAGTATATAAAAATAAAATCATATCCATGAAAATGATCATGTCAATTAACTTTTGAGGGAAAAAAAAAGAAATCCCCACTTGGCACTTTGGCACTTCAGAAAATAACTTTTTGTTGGCGGTGTGGGCAAGTACCATCTCATATCTACAGAAAAGTCAACAAGACTGCAGATTAGGTGGCCTCGTATGCGGCCAACCACTTCGGAGACATTTTTTAAGTTGAAAAGAATGAGCTGCCCGGTATGCTCCGAGATATACTGTATTTTAACATTTTTGAATGTATCCATATTAGAGTTGTAGGAATCATTCGGCACAGTAAAAAAATAAAATAAAATTGTTTCGAGCAATAGAAGAAAGCAATGTATCTTGTGAAAGATAAATGCACTTATATATGTTGCCCCCTTGAAAAAAAACTCTAATTTAGATGACCCTGCTAGGAAAACATAGTTTCTGCCATAGAAATTTCTTAAAAGAAGCCTTTGAATGAAGAGTAGCGTGAAGTGTTTTATAGAGAATATCTAAGAAATTTGGATGGCAATATAATTCTAATTAATGAATCTAACAACCTTAAAAATGGTTTAGAAGTGTCCAAGTTCTGTATACAGACGGGGTTTCTCAAGTGGTCCAAGTGAGAAAATAGTTTCTAAAAGACCCTTCATATCAGCCGCCATTTGGGACCAATATCTGATTAATCTAAATTCGAGTTTTTTTCCCGTGGTCTCAAAACTTCTTTGTTTCTTGTGGTTTAATCCTCCTACGACAGTTTTGTGCACATAATTTGCTTATGCTAACTACACTTGAGTGGTCCAACTCTCTTCAATATTGTGCTACTTAGATATTATCCTAATGTTCTTGCTTCAAAATTTCTTAAAATTTTGGTGCAGCTGGGTTGACAATTAATGGGAAATTATTTTGCATCTTGGATTCGGGGTGAATCATAATTATGTACAATACAACTATAGTTGAAAAGATATGTATAAATTTTATAATTTCTATAATATTTCCATTTGAAAATCCAACATCTTTGCATTTTTTTTCTAGATAATGCTGCATTCTTATTAAGAATTGGATATATGTAGGAAATTTGAGCTGTTATTTCTAAACTACATCAAGAATATAAAATATGCATATCTAGAAATGATATTGAAATTATAACTTATGCATTTTATACAAGTCTTTTTCTTTTGTGATAGTATAAGTGTATAACCAGAATATATACATCCAGAAAAACGTAATATTCCCAAATCAAGATGATAAAGGTTTCTGATGTGGTGATTGTCTGAACCAAGCAAGAAAGCTTCTTCGCTTAGGAAGGATTAATTTGCAATAAGAAAATTAATACTCCTTTGGTTTACTGAATGGAGAGTTTTCCATTCTTATAATTTTAGAAACAGCCTTCTAATTATTTATTTCTAAAACTTCTTTCTTTTTCTGATCATTTTACATCAAATAATATTTTTATTGCAATATATTCTAGTTTGGTCACTTTTCTTTCTTTCCTTCTTTCTTTCTTTTTCACGGCAACCTTCCTGTTAGAAGAAAATGTAATCCTTTCCCACTACCTTCTAATATTTTAATAATTAAGTTTTCAGTACGGTTGTATAACTTAGTCGAAGTTGATATTGTCCCTGTTTAAATGGTTGGAGCCACCTTTTCTTTTACTGGCACGCGGCGCATGTGGGGCACGTGACTAATCTGAAAAAGATCAAGCAAATGTCTAAGCCCAAAATTTGAATTTATTGTATATCTACTCCACTTAGGTCATAATTATTCAAATAAATCATTATTACCTAACGTTTCACTATAGTGGTGGAACATTACCTATTAAATTGCTACCATTTATATGAACTATTTCTAATAAGCAACTCTAACTATTGAGGGGGAAATTGCAGTATTTTGAACCAAAAATGTCTACATAAAATACTATAAAGGATCAATTTTATTTGCTGGTTGGGTTTCACCTCAACAATTTGCATGCATTGCATAAGCCGAAATAAGGCTCATGATGAGATGGCTTAAAGCAACCTTAGCTTGATTAATTTAGGTTATATGCATCTCTAGGAGAACATTGTGCAAGAGATTTCAATTTTTAGTAACAATTATTTTTTCCTTTAGAATTCTTTTAATAACAATTCTACACAAATTTTAACTAATGTACTTGTAATTAACCTTGGTGGTGGGGGGTTTACAATTTATGCATGCACATGCTAACTAGACCTATTTGCTTTCCTAGTAAACAAATGCAAATGTTGAGAAATAAGGGAGTGTACTCTCTCTTTGGTAGTTCTTCAAGATTGTTGGCGACCGGTATACTTGGTTTTTTTTAGACGATATGTGTTTATAAGGAAGCTAATAATGTAGCTGATTTGATGACATCTTATATGGCTAACATACGGAAACTGCATTATGGGACTCAACAAACATATTCTTCACAATTTTTTGAATATTGTATATTTCGATTCTCATGGAATATCTATTCACATATAATATAAGATATCTGATTCAACAAAAAAAAGAAAAAAGACCAAAAAGTATTTTCTCCTCCCTTAGAAAGGAAAGCACTTTGTACTATGTGATATGGTGTGTCTTCATTGACAAGACCTCGGTCTTAGCCAAAGTACTTGACGTCGGTATTGTCTAAAGTGTTTGACCTCTGGATTAGTCAAAGCACCATTCTGGTCGAACCAATCAGAAGAAGAGTCATGTGTCTACAACACAAACCTAATTGATGACAATTAATGCACAATAAAGATGTGATCACAATCTAGCTTACTCAGGAGCAGTTACAACCCGTTATGGGTGGTTAGCCATTACTACACGATCAGGATAGTTAATTCTTACCCATATGCATGACCTAGCATCCATTACCAAGTAGTTAAGGCATATTCCACAAAGTTTAGTAATGGACGCTGACGTCCCTCTATATAAGGGGGCAAGATCCTAGGTATGTTTTTCTCTCTACTTTCTCTCCAGAAATTATGCCTCTCTCTCAAGCTCTTCTTGTTTTTCAAGAATTTCGGAGACTTAAGCATCAGATGGTCCTTTGCTGGACAAACTCTAGTAAGAGGAGTCCCTTTTTTCTATTTTCAGATCGGCCAGACATCTTTTTGCCCGAACTCAAGTTCGTCTACGACTAGCTATTTTCTCCAACATTTTAGTGTAACCTCCAAGCTTGAAGCCTGAATTTCGACCTCAATTCTTCACCTTAGTTGCCTATCAATCTCAACTCTTTAGTTTGGATTCCATCGGCAACAGATTGGCGCTAGAGGAAGG
This sequence comes from Phoenix roebelenii, assembly GCA_025769935.1. Classification (NCBI taxonomy): domain Eukaryota; kingdom Viridiplantae; phylum Streptophyta; class Magnoliopsida; order Arecales; family Arecaceae; genus Phoenix; species Phoenix roebelenii. The sequence goes on from JAOXJJ010000589.1 coordinate 211,311, forward strand.
GTGATTGCTCCCTATTTGAAAGTTTGGGAGAGATCTGAGTTTCAGCCATGAAGTCAAAGACTCATGATGCACTAACTGCTTCTCAAAGAAAGGTTCTCCCCAAATTTGATTCCTCCTGATAGTCTTTAGCAAGCTCTTTCATTTCAGCATCCATCATCAACACCTGCTATCACTATTTAATAGTTTAATCTACTCATGCAGCAAGCTCAAACTTTAACAATAGTTGTCTAAGGCTTGTAGCAAGTGATAGCTAATTGATAGCGAGCATACGATATAAATCCAACTTGGGCTCTAGTTCTACCTAGCCATCATTATCATTCTAGGAGCTCGGGAATCACTCAACAAAGTCATCATTCTTAACCGATGAGTCTCGAAAAGGATGACAGACATCACTCTTCGAGCCCACTCTTCGGTAAGGATTCAACTCCAGGTCTTTCGTCCCAATGCCAGCTGGAAAGAATTTCTAGGAGAGAAGCTGACCATGATTGGAAGATCAAGGAGATCGTTGGATTGAAGCTCCGAGGGAAAAACTTTAGGGCTCAGGAAGGATTTGGGCTTCACTTTGAACTACCTTTTTTCCAGAAGATCATAAAGGAGTAGCTTCCAACTTGGTTCAAAATGCCCCAGCTAGAGTCATATGATATCGCTTCGGATCCTGTGGATCACTTAGATTGTTTCAAAGCTCTCATAATGCTCCAAGGCACCATCAGCATTATGTGGTATCAAGCTTTCCTTGCTACACTCCAAGAGACAACTCAGTTCTAGGATTCAAGCCTTCAACCAGGATCAACTCATTCATTTGAGCAACTCGGTTGACTATTTACTGCTCATTTTATGAGCAACAAAAAGCAGTGGTGAGGTTCTGAAACACTTTTTGCTATGAAGAAGAGGGAGGGAGAATCCCTTGGAGACTTTGTTAGTCATTTCAATGCAGTTATGTTGGAGATTTGTGATCTGAATCAATTGGCCGCGATGTCTACTACAAAGAGTGGATTAAGGTTATCTCATTTTCTTTTCTCCTTGGAGAAAAGATTTCCAAGAGACTTCATCGAACATCATGCTTGAGTTAAGAAGTATGCGAATGTCAAGGAGGTGATGGCAACTTGGTGTGAGTTAGTCGAGAATAAGCCCCAAAAGGAATAAGAGAAGCAGTGAAGAAATGGATGAGCCGAGGAGCAAGTTCTGAAGAGATGAAGGAAGTTCCTACCAGCCAAGGAGCCAATGTTAGAAATTTGAGAGGTACATTCTTATCAATGCACCAAGGGCCCAGTTTCTTATGGAGATCGAGGGGATATTTGAAGCCACCTTGGAGGATGAGAGAATCGGTGAACAAAATAGACAAGAAGAAATATTGCAAGTTTCATTAGGACCATGGCCATGACACCAAGAAGTGTCTTCAAATGAAGGATGAGATTGTGGCTTTCATCCAACGTGGACACCTTGGTCGTTACTGGTGCCCTTCCAAAGAACTACAGGATAACTAGCTAATAGCAGAAGTAAACAATATTATCTCCGAAGGCCCTATGGCTAGAGATGCTAGATCATGGTTAGGACAACCGAGTAGAAGATGCAATGTCGATGAGACAAAGGACTCGGGAAGTTATCTCTTACTACTGCTAATTATGACGTAAGAATAATTTTAGTAGATACTAGAAGCTCTAACAATGTGTTGTTTTATAATGCCTTCCAAAAGATGAATTTGCTTGTGGATCGATAGAGGAGAATTAACTCTCACCTCATTGATTTTTTAGAAGATCTTGTTCTTATAGAAGGTGTCATAGTCTTATAGTCACTAATGGTCGTGAGCCTCGGCAGGCAACTACCAACTTGGACCTCCTAGTATTCAAAGTCCCCTTTGTCTATAATACAATTTTAGGTTGGCCTAGACTAAATACCTTTTGAGTTGTTGTGTCAACCTACTATTTACTGACGAGTTTCCCTACAAAGCATGGAATTGTTGAAGTCCGAGGTGACCAAGCATTGGCGCGTCAATGTTACATGGTTACACTCCAAGGAAAATAGCCTATCGAAATGCTCCCATTAAAAGCTTGGATGTCTGGGACGAGCTAAAAGAATAGCTTTGAGCAAACACAAATATCTTATCTAGCTGGCATCTAACATGCCAAGTATAAGTCCTGATGTTATTATTCACATGCTTAACATGGGCCTAGTGCATGGACCTATGCAACAGAAGAAGAGGAGCTTCGCCCTAGAGAAACAACGAGTCATTAACTACATGGTTGACAAGTTCTCGAAGGTTGGCTTCATTCATGAAGTCAACAATCCTAATTGGCTGGCCAACATCATCTTGGTGAAGAAGGCCAACAAGAAATGATAGGTTTGCATCGACTATACCGATCTCAATAAAGCATGCTCGAATGATAGATTTCCTCTCTCAAGGATCAATTAACTCGTAGATGCGACTTTGAGACATTGGTTGTTGACCTTCTCGAACTACAATCAAATCTAGATAGGCTCCGAGGATAAGGAGAAGACTGCCTTTACTACTGACAAAGGTCTTTATTGTTACAAGGTCATGCTTTTTGGTTTGAGGAATGAAGGAGTGACCTATCAATAGCTAGTTAACAAGATTTTCAAAGATAGATGTACAAGAACATAGAGGTTTATGTTGATGATATGTTAGTAAAGAGTCAAGAAGCCGGCCAACATGTTGCCGATTTGGAAGAAGCTTTTTCAATCCTAAGAAAGTACCGCATGAAGCTTAATCCGAGCAAATAAACTTGAGGATTGAAGCTAATCTAGAGAAGATCCAAGCTATGCAGGAGATGTTGCCGCCAAAGACACTAAAAGAGGTTGAGCACTTGGCAAGTTGGGTAGTTGTGCTTAGTAGATTTGTACCAAGATTGGTAGAAAGATACCTTCCTTTCTTCAAGGAACTAAAGCAAATAAGAAAATTTCAGTGGATCGATGAGTGCCGAGCCACCTTCGATCAACTTAAAGAATATCGTAGTTCACCTCCTGTTCTCACCAAATCAAAGTCAGGAGAAAAGTTTTATTTATACTTGGTGGTCTTCTCTTTCGCTTATCCGATCAGAGAGAAGGAAGATTTTTTTCAATCCGCTCAACTCAAATCTCTCAAAAGAAAGCTAGAGAAGATGGAAAAACCTAGAAAGTAGGGTTTTACGCCTTCTTTGCTTTCTTTGATGCTTCACATTTTAAACCGAGGTATATAATCCCTATTTATAATGCTAGTGAGGTCTCTCTTTTCACAATTTGGGTTGGATTTTTCTTCTACTTTAAAGAAGACTAGATATCCTAAAATAAATATGATTAAAAAAATATTCTAAAAAAAGCTAATTTTTTTTGAGGAGGTAGATCTCGACTTCTATATCAACTCTAACTTCTGTCGCTCTACTTGATTCTTCTTAGATAGAGAGCTACGCCAGATCAAAGTCTTACCCAAAAAGAAAACTTTCAATTTGACCAGTCCATTTTAGGACCTAAACGATAGAATTTTAGCATGATTCAACCTCTTAAAATATTTATCCAAAGTTATAGATCTCAAAAAGATACCCAATTTTAAAAGAACAGCATCTCAATTGCGCATCGTATGCGAAGTTACAGCCTCCGAAAGTTTAGCATGCGACTCGGCTCTCGATGTGGCAGATCTCGTTCATGAACCCTATCTAGCTCCACTCATAGTGGTCAAAGTGTTCAACATCGAGTTTGGTGATCCTCCTAAATACTTATAATGGTCAAAGTATTCCACATCGAGTTTTATGATCCTTCCGACTACTCATAGTGGCCAAAGTATTCTACATTGGGTTTGGTGATCCTTTTGAATACTCGCAGTAAACAAAGTATTCCACGTCGAGTCTAGTGATCCTCTTGAATCTTGTAGCGACCAAATATTTCACATCGAGTTTAGTGATCCTCATAAATACTTAGAGTGGCTAAAGTGTTCTACATCAAGTTTGGTGATCTCTTTAGATACTCATAATGACCAAAGTGGTCCACATTGAGTTTAGTGATCCTTCTGAATACTCATAGTGACCAAAGTGATCTACATCGAGTTTGGTGAACTTCTTGGATACTCGTAGTGGCCAAAGTGATCACATCGAGTTTGGTAATCCTCTTGGATCATTCGCTATGAGCTCGATGCTAATTCAAGAAGAAAGAATTAAGAGTCGACCTATTATATCAGCAAGGTCCTTTGAGATGTTGAGAAAAAGTATACGAAGCTGGAGAAGATAGCTTATGCCCTCATTATTTCAGCTTAGAGATTGCACCTGTATTTTCAAGCCCACTCAATTACTATGTTGGCTGACTAGCCAATGAAGCAAATTCTGTAGAAGTTAGAAACTTAAGGATGATTGGCAAAGTGGGATGTTAAGCTTGAAGAATTCGACCTCTACTAGAACTTCGGCCAACCATTAAAGCTCAAGTATTAGCACACTTTCTTGTAGAGTGTATCATTCCCAAGAAAAGGAAGCCGAGGGTGAATAAAAGGAGGCCACACCAAAGGAATTATTGATTCTCCATGTAGATGGATACTCTAGCTTAGATGAAATCGGAGCCGGGCTAATTCTCACCCTCTCGGATGGAGTGATTGTAGAATATGCTTTGCTGCTCAGTTTCAAACCTTCAAATAATGAAATCGAGTACAAGGCTCTCGTCAGCCTCAAACTTTTTGAAGAGCTCGGGGTGAAATATTTAAAGAACTTCAGTGATTCACAACTTGTTGTTCCCAAGATCCCAAGAGAATATGAAGCACAGGATCCTTCGATGGCTAAGGACTTGCAAAAGGTAAAAGGCGTATACTCGATATTTATGAAGTTTAAAGTTCAACAAATTCCTAGATTGGAGAATGCTGGAGCTGATCTCTTTTCCAAGTTGGCGACTTTGGGATATCGACATGGAGAAGGCTGCTTATTTTGAAGTGCTTGAGGAGCTAAGTATTGACGGAGAACCGAGCTTGGTGATGTAGACTAATTTGAGTTGAGCTGCATGGACACTCTTATTGATTATCTCAAAGATTGTAGGTTGCCTAAAGATCGAGTTGAAGCTCGAAGGCTAAAATATCAAGCTTCATGGTATGTCCTGCATGAATATAAGTTATACAAGTGGTCTTTTACTTTACCTCTTCTCAGATGCCTCTGGCCATCTAAAGCAAATTATGCACTTCAAGAAGTACACGAAGGTATTTGTAACAATTATTTGGGGAGAGGTCAGTAGCCTATAAAGTGTTGTGGGGAGGTCACTACTGGCTGACGCTACAAAATAACATGCTAAATCATCAAAAGATGTGATCCATGCCAGCGACATGTGAACATCCAACATCGGTTAGCTATTCTGTTGACACTAATCAATGCCCCTTAGACTTTTGCTTAATGGGGTATGGATATCCTCAGGCTCTTCCTGCCAGTGACTAGGCAGCAAAAATTTCTGATGGTGGTCATCGACTACTTCACCAAATGGGTTGAGGCTAAGCCTTTAACTCAGATCATAGATGGTAAGGCTTGGAAATTCATCCAAAAGACAGTAATATGCAGGTTCGGTCTCCTTGAGTAATTATCATCAATAATGGATGTTAGTTTGACAATGTTCGATTCAAGGACTTCTACACCAAATTCAAAATCGATCACCAACTCCCCTCAATCATGCATCCCCAAGCCAATGGAGAAGCCTAGATAAATAATCAAATAATTTTATAAGGCTTGAAGATGAGACTGGATCAAGCAAAAGGGCTTTAGGTAGAAGAATTATATGGCATCCTCTGGGTGTACCGAATGACACATCAGACCCCTATGAAAGAAATGCTCTTCAACCTGCCTTCATATCAGAAGCGATGATCCTAATTGAGATTGGCCTACCATCACTTCGGGTGGAACATTTCGATTAGCAGAGAATTTGGACCACTTCGAGAAAACTTGGACTTGTTTGAAGAAAAAAGAGAGCAAGCTCGGGTTCAAATGGCCACCTACCAATTGAGGTTGGCTCAGTACTACAACTCTAGAGTCAAGAAAAAATTATTCCAAACCTATGGACCTCATTCTCAAAAAGGCCGAAGTATTGCAACCTAGAGAGCAAGAAAAGCTAGCCTTGATCTGGAAAGGATCCTACAAGAATATACAAACTTAAACACCTCGATGGCACCTCAGTACCTCAAACTTGGAAGTTGGACAATCTAAGAGCTTATGATTAGTAAGCTGAATGATTGTACTTTATAATTTCAATTAATAAAATTTTCTTTTCTCCAAAATCTTGTCAAAGTGTTTTAGGTCAAAATTCTCCCTTGAAGTGATCAAGTACTTTAGGTCGGACAAAGATCACCAACTTTCATGATAAGAACAAACCAAAAAAGCATGGGATCCAAATCTACAAGCCTACGGGTCTAGGAAGAATCTAGTGAAAGAACCAATTACTTTCACAGAGACAACTCATAATCAACTTGGACCTCCATTATCCAAGCCTATGCGGCTAAGGAGCTAAACTCGAAAAATTGAACTCTAGATACTCCTAAGGGCATAGTTGTTCATCCAAAAGTTTGATTTTGATGATATAAAATATTTAAGTATAAGCTTACTAATCATGTGATTTTGGAGTACTTAGAGATATGCGAAGAAAGAAAAAATAATCCCAAAATAATTTGACTAGATGGAGATGCAATTAACTTAAAAGCCCAAGTTAGAGAGAACTTTATAAGGCTTATTGAAGTTCTGGAGTAAAGGAGTCGACCCGAAGACATCTGGAGCCAACCCCTGAATAACTAAAGGGTTAGACAAAAGACCGTGTTTTTGAAGGATTTCAAGAGTCAACCCCGACACACTAGAGAAAACTGGAACATTTCATGAGTCGACCTCAGCAACTCATGAGTCGCCTTAAAGCAGTCTCAGGTGAAAGATGGAATGCAATAAAAAATAGCCCCTTTGCTTGTCGACCCAAGCAGTGCAAGAGTCAGCCCATGTCGAGCATGAGTCAACTCTAGAATAATTTTAGGTAAAAGATAGAACGTAGTAAAAATTAGCCCTTTCTCGAGTCAACCCAAGCAGCAGAAGAGTCGATCCCTGAAGAATATGAGGCGACCTCTCTGCATCAGATTGTTCAAACAACTAGTTTCTCTACAAGCCTACAATAGATTTTTTCATCGCTAATGGCTATTTTGCCCCTCCAATGGATAGAAATCATTTTCCAACCAATTATAGAGGTATAAATGCCTTGATACAAATTAGGACACAAGAAAAATAAAGGAAAGAAGAATATCACGTGCCATTAAGTGATATACAGGATAGAACTCTAGGAATACGTCCACCCATTCTGGAGAGCCATTAAGTGAATGTTCAAGTCAAGTAGCCAAGCATTTAAGAAGATCTTTCTTTGCACACAACTTGCAATTCAATGAAATTTTATTTTTTTCATTAAAGAGCTTTGTATTTTGGTCTCACATTGATTGTAACTTCTTTGTTTAAGTCTAACAAGTTTTAAGAGGTTTGAAACTTGGGGTAAAGGTTCATCCAAACCTTAAATTGGATTGTAAGTGGTAATTAAGCCTAGGAAAGGCAGTGATTGGGTTGGTTTTGGTTTATTTTTATAGAAAATTAATTGGGTTTGATTGTAAGCCCAAGTTAAAACAGTTGTACTATAATCTTAGAATAAATTATAGTAAAATTTAAGAAAAAGGTGTCTTGCATAATAAATGAAGGTGATGAGTTTAGCACTAAACTATTATAAAACTTTGTGTTTGTATTATTTACTCTCTTCTCATTCTTGCATTCATTCCTTTAAATTTATAGCTGCACATATTTATCTTAATTCACTTCGCAAACACTTTAATAGTTACTTTTTTTGCTATACATAATAGTAAAATTTTTCAAACCTAATTCACCATCTCCTCTTGGGTTGCATCGCTGGGCAACAACGACCCAAAATTGGCTAGGACCTCTATTATACCAACCTGCAAGTTGATGAAAAGACCTAACAAAATATTTTCCTTGGGTGGAAAGAGTCATGCTCGATTGAATCACCTAAGCAGAAGTTGTCTAAAAAACTCAACATATTAAAAGCTAAACAAGCCAACAAACCGACTTATTCAAGTCAAAAATTCCGAGGTGATGTCAGACAGATGAGGGTAAGACAACCAATCAGAGACACTTATCTCTATTTCATTTTGGATCTACACCAATCATAATGCTAACTTATGAGCTCAATTGTGATCTACATTTTGACTAAGACGACCTACAAATTAAGTATTTCATTCGAGCTGATACTTGGCAAAATGTCAGAAGAAAAAGATTTACTTCATTGATATGTACACATTTTTACAATAAGCTTAGAATAACTGAGCACAAAATATTGAAAAGAAAATAATAAAAAGGTTTTTGAATCCTAGTTATTGATGGTTGGGTGTAAGTTCCCAGCTTCATTGTTATTGTTATTAACATCGATAATCCTGGTCAGAGGCTACAGAGGTCTGCTTCGGGGAGAAGCTTCTCCACCTAAGCCTAGTATTCCTTGAATCCCTTCATGAAGGTGTCGGCTATGCCTGTGGCAATCTCAAGCTTGAACTCCTCTAAGACTAGATAGTTCTTCATAGCCTTAACAACTTTTTCTTCAACTTGATCAGCCTTTTCTTTTGCTTCGGTTGCTCATTGCTCTACCTCTTGAGCTCTCTTCTCAGCATCAACCTGCTGGAGCTCTATGTTTTTGGCCATAGATCTCACTGCTATAGCTTGAGCTTCCATCGCCTCTACCTTTTCCTTTACCCCCTTTAGCTTCTCATTGTCCTATTAGAGCCTAGCCTTCAATTCACCTCAACCTCGAACAACCTGAGCTTAATGACTTTTAATTTTTCTTCAATTGCTGCAATGTAGTGCCTCGAAAAACTTGGCGCCATATGTCTCCTGTTAAAAGAAGATTGTTAGAAAATTAAAGTGAAAATAATAAAATGTGATAGTTCGATGCTTACCCAAAAAATAGATACATAAGCCTCCTTGACAAGCTTGTCCACGTGCCAAGACCAAAGTATAGCTCGGTCTGTAGGAAGCTCCATGGAACAAACCATCTCTTTGGCAACTCGAGGGTCCCTTAACCCTGAGTCAAAGGTATTTATAGGCAATTTTGAAGAATATATCTCCAACTTGGAGGTGGATGAGGTCGGAGTAGATGACAAAGGCTATGGTGAAGCTACAGTAGGCGGTAGACGATTGAGAAAAAAAGACAGGCTCTTGAGGGGTGGAGTAGATGGATGAAATGATCTCAAACTTGGCATTGAGCTTGACTCTCACCCTAAGGTTCTGGATTAGGGCTAGGTCCCTCAGTCAAGGGTAGGATGACTCCGGTCAGTGGTCTCAGAGAGACCGAGGATGAACCCTTCTGAGCCCTTTTTAATGGAGGCTCATTCCTAGTGGCAGTCCTCTTATGGTAGGCTATCCTCTTACGGACGATCATCCTTAGCATTGCAAGATCAGCCTTCATTGTTGCAATACTGAAGAGAAAAAGTTAGACTCTATTACAGCCAAACGAAAGACTATTATGATTAAAGTATTTATCCTAAGGATCAACCGGGCTTAGACTAATATTGATCAGAGTCTACTTGGATAACAAATCTTGCAAGGGGTAAATTGGACCCAACTAGAGTATCGAGTGACCTTTAATCCTCATCTAATAATCCTAGAATCCGATTCAATGATCTCCAAGGTTCCTCCCAAAAGGTGTTGAAACACTATGGCAACTCGAAGATGAAAAAAAATCTTCTCTTCTACCCATGAATAGAGGAAGAGGTTTCTCAGATTTACCGATAGCCTTTTTGAGAAGAAAAATACTACCAATTCCTCTCTCAAAGATTCCTCTTTAGAGTGAAGTAGGCTTGAAAGAGGGTAACAGTGGGAAGACGTCAAGGAGGAGGAAAAGAATAAGAGAACCAATGATGACCTACCAGGAATTAGAGACTAGATAGGTCGGGACCAAGTACTAGTACATTATCAACTAGATGATGAAAAAAATGAAGTGAAAGCCTCAACCCGACCTTAAGAGTCTCCTCATATAGGTTATGTCGAGAACGAGGAGAAGAAGTAGCTTGGTCTTCAGGACCTGATAGCTCAAGTTTAAGGAGGGATAAAATATTGGATTCGAAGTTTGTTTAGATCTTCTTGGATGACGATGGAATCTTTGTTCTTAAGTCCAAAGAAAGCTTTGAATCTGACCTTCAGACTACCAATAGGAGAACGATGAACCCAAGAAGGAGGAGGGTCAATCGATCAACTCCCAGTAGATATCTCACTCTCATTCGTGGAGGAAAGGGAAGGAAAAATAAGAAAGAGGAAAGAAGAAAAATAGTACCTAATCTAAAAGATTTGAAGAAAAATGAGAAGAAAAAAAAATACTTCAAGCAGCAGCAGACGATGCCACAACCGAACATGGAGTCATCGGAGGCACTAGAGATGGTGGCACAATTGGAAATGAAAAGATTTTTTGCAATAGTCTACTGGAAATGTCGGAGATGAAAATGCCGCCTACATCGAAAAAGATAAAGAAGAATATGACTAGCAATGGAGATGGAATCCACTATTGCAAAGTACTCATAAAGTTTTAAAGATTGCAACGGACACCTTTTATAGTTGGGCGGACGACTCAATCATCACGCCCCTACAGCTACTCGAGCTAATCGTGCCATGTTTCCACTCAGGATATGTGTTGCCCAAGGAGACAACCCAAGAGAGGGGGTAAATTGAGTTTTAATTAATTATTGATAAATTAAAACTTGATTAGTGTTTAATTAAATCTATTGCAAGCAGGTTAATTAAATTACTAGATGAGGAGAGTGGAAGAGACAAATAACCAATACAAAC
>JAOXJJ010000590.1:0-25011 GCA_025769935.1 Phoenix roebelenii
TTTGATTGTTACCATTAAGGTGATCTAGGCTAATAAGGGTTTCATGTTAAGGAACTTTATTAAGAAATTTTTAAAATTTCTAGCTTCCGCTGCCTATTATAGCATGTTAGAACCCTTCAGATCCACCCCCGGTACCAGCTCAATCTGATGATCCGCCGGCCTCCTTGGTGGAAGTTCTTTTGGCAACTCCGTGGGCATAATATTAGCGAAGTCACCCAACAAATTCTGTATTGCAGTAGGAACTTCCTGCAGCACCTCCGGTTGGACTTCTCTTAGGGTTGCAAGAAAGGTGTTCTCCCCTTGCATCAAGCCCTTCTTGGCTTGCTTGGCGGTGATCATAACTCCCTTACCCTTCTCAGCCGGCACCCATGCTTCAGTTGCAACAAAACATGGTGCCTTCTCATCGCCCAACATGACAGCCCCATGATGAGGCATCAAGCAAGCCTTTGCCGCCAAGAAAAACTCCATCCCTAAAATCAGATCAAAATCGTCCAAGAGTACAACCATTAGGGAACACATACCTCTCCAAGATCCCAGCTCAAGGGTGGTTTCGGCCACTCCTTTCACTGGCATGGCCCCTAAGTTCACAGCCTTTATCTTGCTTGGACATTTAGCCACCTTCAGCCGCATGTGTTCAGCTTGCCGCTGCGACATGAAATTGTTTGTCGCCCCAGTGTGCAGCATAGCCGTTACCCTTACTCCATTGATTTTTACCATTGTATACATCAATTCGGAGTAGAGAGGGGGTACCTTTTCTGCTGTGAGAGCACTCACAACCTGCAGTGGATTGACTCTTGGCGTGTCTTCCTCTTCCCCCTGCGCTGCAGAATTCTGCATGGGCAGCGCAGCGATGGTCTTCTTCTTTGGGCAATTTCTTGCAAGGTGGGGCTCACCACATATGAAGCAGCCCCAAGGGGCCTTCCCCTTCTCCTGCTACGGCTTTCGGCTTGCACCAACAGCAGCTGATTTGGTCTTCTTTGCAGCAAATGGCTTCTTTTGCTTCGGCCACTCCTTGGCCGGTTTGGCATCTGGCGCTTTGGACTTAAACTTTGGTCCATTGCCTGGATGAGGCGCCCGAAAATCCACTAGTGCCTTCGCTGCTACCATTGCCGAGGAAATGTCTCGAACCCCTTGGCATCGAAGTTCAGTTTGAGCCCATGGTTGCAAGCCACTCAAAAAGTTGAATAGCTTGTCTTCTTCGGACATATTGGAGATGTCAAGCATAAGGGAGCTTAAGTCTTTGACACACTCCCTTGTAGCCCCTGTCATCCACAACTTTTTGAGTTTCTCCCTTGCAACCCATGAGGTATTGCAAGGCAAGAATTGGTCCCTCAATTCTTTCTTCAAAGTAGCCCAAGAATCAACATGTGGACGCCCCGTGCCCACGTCGTCGGCCATCCGAGTTCGCCACCACAATTTAGCATCCGAACATAGGAACATTGTGGCCATGTTCACTTGATCTCTCTCGGGCACCTTCTTAGCCTTGAAGTAATTCTCAAGATCCCATATAAAGTTCTCTAACTCCTTGGCGTTCCTTGACCTGCCGAAGGCTTTAGGCTCCGGGATCTTTATCCTCCCTCCATGGTCCGGATTGGAAGAGGTTGAAGGGGCATTCACCATAGCCCACTTCAACAGCAAAACCTTCTCTTCCATGGCACGCATTCGATCCATCATGGAGGCCACCAAGTCGGCTTGCTCAGCCCTTTGGTGCTCCGCCCGCGCGCCCACATCTTGGACCAAGTCAGCAAGGGAAGTTTCTAGTGAGACTAACCTCTCTTGATGCACGGTGTAGATGGAAATCAAATCTGGAATTTTCTCTTCTCCCGGGTTGCCGACTAGCTCCTCTAGCCGCACCACCCTCTCGGTCAGCGTCATGGTTCCAAGTTGCACCAAGACAGCTTCAAGAACAGCAAGAAGGTGGCTCTGATACTACCTGTCACACCTTTGTGAGGTCGGAATAGGGCAACCAATTTTTTTTCGAGTCCCCTCGCTCACGGTGCGCGGCAACTAGGATCTTTGGCTACCTAATCCTAGCTCAGCCTTGTGCACGCCCTTTTGTCAGGATCAGCCCGCATGCACACACAAGTTTCAGCCCTTTAGACACTAGGCCAAAACCCCTCAAACAGTTAACTCTTTGCAATGCATGAGGATGAAGGGAAAGAGACTTCCATTCATTCAAAAACACAAGAGTGGCTCTCACAAGCCGAGTGCCTAGCTTTGCCCACTCATAAGGACTCAAGCTAACCTCAAAACCCTTCTCGGCCAACACCTTGGCCCGACCAAATCCTCCCTTGGCCGTGGACTGCACTCACCTCACTCGGCACAAGTGCACTCCTTGAAAATCCCAAGTCACTCTCAGCCAGAACTTAGGACCCCTTTCATTTGCTCAAACCGGCCACTACCCAAGCCCTTTTTATAAGCTTAGCCTTAGTCGGTTACAAAGTAGTTGGGGTTTGATCCTTATCCATTCAACTTCGGTTAGTTGGTTGCCACTTCCCAAACTAACTTAACAACTTCCTAACCACTTCTTGATCTTCTTGGTTCAGCCCATGTGCTGGCTGCCAAGTCACCCAGCCATATTTGCCATGTCAGCCCAGCCGCCCAGCACATGGGATCTTGTCCGCCCGCGTGTCCAGACCAGCCGGCAACCCCATGTCGCTCGGTCTGGCTGTATGTTTCACGATATGGCTGTCAGTCCTGCCAGCCTGCAGTCCGCCCGGCCAGCCAGCACCCAAGCCTTATGCCACGCCGCACGCCCTGCATGCCCGTGCGGCTTGCGCGCCCAAATGCGCGCTTGCTTCGGCCTGTCCCGTGCCTCCTGCGCGCAGTCTGCTGTGGCATCCGTCGAAAGACCAGCCGTGCAAGCCTGCGTGCGGCCTAGTGCTAAGTCAGGGCGAGGTTCAGTGAGGCCAACCTCGCTGCCTGTGCTTGGCCCGTCCAAGGCCAAATATCCGGCGCCCTGCCAAGTCCTGGCTCGGCCATGCGCACGCCTGCGCACGGCCCGCGCCTGCGTTGGCCTACCGCACGCGCACCATTGCCTTCCTTGCTTGTGCGTGCGCCGGCCATGCGCGCGCTAGGCCTGCATCCGGTCGGCTGCCGTGCGCACGCCTGCATACGTTCCAATTTCTATGTGCGCACCCGCGCGCAGTCCGCCCAGCGTGCGCGCGCCCCTCGTACAGTCCGCCCAGCTTGCGCACGCCTCATGCCTTGCGCGCGTCTGGCTAGTGCCAGCCAGCCGTGCGCCTGCCTGGGCACGGCTCTCTCCTGTATGCGCGTGCCCAGTGCGCGCCCAACCTAGATCGGCTAGTCGGGTGCGCACGGCTCAGCAGCGCTTGGCCTTGCCGTGCGCCACCTGCGCCCGGCCAGCGCATGGGCCTAGCATCCACACGCGCGTGCCTCGCATGCTAAGGCTGATGGCATTCTTGCTGGGAAAGTATCTAGGTTTGAACCCAAATGGTGGCATTCTTGCTGTGTTCTTCAAAAAATAAGAACGGAGACTTACTCCATTTGCTGTGAGGCTGCCTAGAATAAATTAATTCATGCTACTTTAAAATCCAGATGAAGGATTCATTTTGGACCTAGGGTCACAATCAGTTATAAGCAACTCTATCTTCAAAAAATAGAAAAAGGAGGCTTGCTTCATTTGCTGCGAGAATGCATTAGAATAAATTAGTTCATGTATGTGCATGCATGCATGTTGATGCATGCTCTTGGGCAGCCTCTACCATTTATATTGACCAATTAAGCATTAGAAAAAGAAAGCTAATCACTAAATTCTCTGTATGGTAGCTTACAAGTTAACATGTATGACTGTGTGAAATTATCTTTAATGATAATTTTTTTTTTAGGTCTTTTGCTTGCTTACTTTATCTATTTACTAGGATTCGTGAACTTTACAATGATAAATTTTTATTTTGCTTGCTCCTCATCTACTAGGATTCTTTTTTGCAAATATATTCTTCTAAATATGCTAAATTATATAAATATCTTTGTAAAGTCGCTATCTGCTTGTATACCCTTATAAATATTTTTTTTTGCACATCTACCAATTAAAGGCATTTTAGTTATTTTAATTGGAAACCATTAATTTTTTAACGGCGTTAGATGGCATGAATACATATGCAAAAATAAGGATAAAAAAAAGATAAAACAGGAAAACAAATGTTTTACGAGGGTATACATACAAATATCAATTTTGGAAAGATATTCATGCAAAATTTGATATTTAAGAGGGTATCCAAGTAAAAAACCCAAAATTCGATATTTAAGAGGGTATCCATGTAAAAAATTCTAAATTAAATTAATCCAGAATACGGAAATAGTGTGTAAAAAGAAAAAGGTAAAAAAAGAAGAGAGTTGATTAAATTTTTGCTTCTTAATAGTCCAAGATATTATCTTTTATATCTTCTCTCTCATTCTCTGGTCCCAACAATCCATGTCTTTCTTTCTCCTGTGTGCAGTGCATGCCCGATGCTAATGGATAGAGTGGCAATCTATAATGAAAAAGGCCTAGAAGCTAGCTTCTTGTGAAAGATCTCCAAAGCCTCAAGCCATGATAGCTTCAAATAGGATTCTTCTTGCATATGCGTTGCATATACTGAATCGTAGTAAAAGATAATGCCGATGTCTCATCACCTAGAAAGCTTTTTTGATACAGTTGGTTTCATTATATGCTCGGTCTCCTTGGACCTAACTAATAGTCAATCCTTAGGTACATGGACACTAATCAATAGGAAGTTCATTAATTACATCAAATCTTAAGTGCATCAAGGTCACTTCATTTTCAAAAATTGATCGTGCGACATGATCATAAAAGTATATCTCCTAGGGTTGGAAGGGGGAAAAATTTGCATCCCTCTTGCTCCTTGTTAGTTTGTGGATGTGTTTGATGCCATTTCACAAAAAAAAATTCTTTGATAATTCATTAGGTTCATGAACCACGGTGGAAGTTGGACTTGACCAAATTTGTTATACCATCCATTGATACCAATTGAACTAATTAACAACTTTTTTGGAAAATAAAACCTTCTAAAAAAGTATAAAATTTTAGATTAAAAAAATACTTTTCAAACAAAAATTTGGAAAGTATTTTCCGAAGAAGCATAAGTTAAAGCATAAGAGAGGATAGAAAATCTAGTTCTAATCATTTTTTTATAAAATTATTAATTGTCTTTCAACTATAGTAAATCTATCCATAAAAAATAGTTCTACAGTCTGTAATTTTAAATATTAATATATCACAAAAATATGTTAAACGTTTAGATTTGAATATTTACTTATTTATTTTTGAGGAAAGGGGCTGAGCAGCCTTCTTTTTAACCCGAACGGAGTGAACCAACGGACCAGGAAACTACTACCGGCTCGCGGTTTATTAGTAAAAACTGAACCCAACACCAGGACGACCTTTTGAGCGGCTCTTCCCCTTCCACCCTAAAACCCTAGTTCGTAAAACCCCACCTACTCCTCTAAAATAGCGAAAGAAAGCAAGGAAGAGAGGCGGGGGGAAAGAAAGAAGGAGGATGGGGAGCGATAGCGAGACGGAGAGCAGATCGATAAAGGAGAGAAGGAACATAATATCGCTTGCCCCCATCGCCAAACCCCTCGCCGGGAAGAAGCTCCGGAAGCGGACCCTCAAGCTTGTCCGAAGAGGTATCATCCATTCCTATCAAATCGCTTTGATATCAGATTCTGATGACCTCCGTTGTTTGCCCACTTGCATATTTTTTTTAATTATTTTTTTACTATTTTTTGTATTTTTGTGGCATTCATCTCTAATCCTATCCATTTTTTTAAAAAATATATATCTCTCTCTCGTTTCTTGCTTTCCTCTCATTTGGATATGTTGGCTTTCTTAATTTTTACTATCACGTTAAGAGTCCCCCCCCCCCCCCTCCATATGTTATTCAGCTGCTGCCTTTTGTAATTAAATTTCTTTCGTTTTCTTTATTGTGGTTGTGGAGTTCCTTAGTGAATTTTCTTCGCTTGAGGAATATCGGGTTTCAATTTGTTTCTGTTCAGTTATATTGCGGTGTGAGTTTTTAGTTATCTATACTTTGTTTTGACTTGCTCTCTCGGTCGTCTGACATTGTGCGTTTCCATTTTTTCCAGCTTCCGAGTCGAAATGCCTAAAAAGAGGAGTTAAGGAAGTGGTAAAGAGTATTCGTCGTGGTCAAAAAGGGTTGGTTTTCTTGTTCCTCCCTTCCGATCAAATTAAAAAACTAAAATTGAAAATCTACTGGAGTTACTGAAACCCTTTTTATCTGCAAGTAATCTTGTTTCATTTGCAATTCTAAACAGCATTTTATATAACAACATAATAATTATAGGACTTGAATCATTGCAGTGATAGCACAAATTTTGATGCATCAGTGTTTTGAATAATCTGGCAGTAGCAGAACAAATGGTTTCTTTTAATCCATTACAAACGTTTCCGAACCACCTGTGATATGCATGCGCTCAAACATATGCACATGATGTATATGTGTGTGTATGTTTGTGTATAATACATGCGCGTATATAAATGCTTCTAAGAGTATTTGGCTCTAGATGCTTTTTAATAGAAACCAATGAAGGGCATTTCAAAATGAAAATCATCACCATTAATCATGACCTACGATATATAAAATGGTTATAAACAAAAAATCATGAATTTTTAAGGTCGTTTAGTTATACATCAGATGAAAACAAGTTGACATTTTTAACGGTAGGATATCATGTTTTAATTTGTTCTATAGCTTAGAAACATCCATATTAGCTGAAACTTAACATGCGTATGTTTTGAAATATTTAGGTCAAGTTCAACTGTTTGGAATTGATGAATAAATATTTTATGCTATGCTTTTGCTCACTAGCTATATTGCGACCGTTCATTTTTTCACCAGGTTAGATGCATAGGCAAGAGAGCTCAAAATATATAATTTTTAGATTCAAGTATTTTATACATCTTATATCACAATCAATTGTGCGGATTTTCATTTTGAGAGGCCGTTCATTGATTTCCATTCGGAAACAATTGGAGTCAAATACTCTTAGAAGCAATTCAGCTTAAATATAAATATCTATTATGCAGCTTATATGTACATACATATTATGTACATAGCCGTGTGCGATGGAAAATGCAAGCATGGTTTGGGGAGGGATCTTTTTCATCTATCCCAACAAAGAAAAGTTATCTACTCTATCTGATTAGTTTTGGGGAGGCATTTTTTTCTCTATCCCAACAAATAAAAGTTATCTACTCCATCCGACAAGTTCTGGGTTCAAGTTATAGGCAACTATTTTATTTTTCTATTTCAATTCACTTTATTTACAAATTGTTTTGGGTGATTTAGTCATGGAGATATATACTTGTTGAGATTGGTTCACATTGGCATATAAGACATGTTATATATATACACACACACATACGCGCGTGCGTGTAAATATATTATAACATGGCATTATAATTGAGTTAACACTCAGAGAAGTAGATTTATGTAAATCATACATGCATGCATGTGTGCAAGCAGGCCTTGTGTTGGATATCATGGCCATAAAATCCTGGTCCAGGAGGTAGCTAGGCTGAGAATCTGTGGCCTGTGGTTGTGCTAGCTTGAGTAAGGAAGCCTATGGCAGAATTAGGTCCAACAATATGGAGGAGCGTGTATCAGTCATTGGGCATGTACTCCAATTCAATGCCCGCATAGAGGTTCTCTATATGGATTGAAAGATTGTTTCTAGTACACTTTGTATGGATAATATTTTTCATGGTTTTATTGTAAATACAATTGTACCATTTAATCTTGCTTAGTTTGTTTGATGTCTCTTACAAGTAATTATGAGAATTTTTTCTGATGATTCACAGAGAACGAAGGGTTTTGATGTCATTATTTTTGTTATAATATTTCTTTGACTTACCTGTACTTTTATACATTGTATCAAATCATGCTCTCTTAGGTGTTAGGGCTGTAGAGCGTTGTCTTTGATAATTTGTTTGCATGTGGATACAACTGTGTGTTTCCGCTCTTTAGTGAGGATGTCAAGGACGGAATACAACTAAGTGGTAAATCAATGACTTCTTAAATTTTATAACAAGAAATGCATGCCACTGATAACAAGATGGCTGTATGTGAACATACAGTGATGAACTTATTTAATAGCTTTACACTCTTTTGTCATGATTTATAAATTAAAGAAAAATAAAAGAGATAATGCGATGATGCACTTCGGCATCAAGCATTTTAGTTGACATGTACAGTCATATATGCATATACACGCATATATATGTATTTGTATGTGTGTGTGTTTGTCCATATCCTATGCAAGATTACTATATATATATATATAATTATATATAATCAACTAATCAAAGCATACGCCTACTGCACCTGAAATGCAGTGATTATTTTTTTTATTTTTGATTTAAGATACCATCCTTTAGAAACTATAATTTCTTTGGTTTTCTTTTCTGAACAGAAAAGAACAAACAAGTTTTCGATATCTTTTGGGCGTACCACATATGCAGATTAGGCAACAGGCTGAATTGGTCCAATTATTTGGGCATAGAAATCACTGTCATGCACATTTTATCCACATTCTATCAATGACATGATGTGCCATGTCAGGTTTCCACTTATCTTTTCTGCCCTTCTGAACCTGTGTGGTTTATGTAATGAAAACTTAATGTTTCTGGTACGGTAATATAAGTGGAAGTTTCTGGGGTTTAGTCCTCAAGTTTCTTTCTCCAAAAAAGCTAATAGATCTTTAGGTTTGTCTTAAGATAAAGCAGCCCATTATGCTCTTTTTTGATTCTTCTTTGTGTTTATATGGATTCTGTGAGGTAATTATATTATATAAACATTATTCAACACTTTGTCTATTCTAATATAGAAGTCAAAGACTGCTTAGGATGCTTAGGAGGCTTCATTTTTCTTCTTCATGTCTTATCCTTTTTGCTAAAAATTTTCCATCTCAAATAAAAATAACCTACTTAATTCAGTTCCAACTTTGAGGGAGAGAAATAAGAAAAAAATTCACATTCCAAATAGAGAATGTAGTTGTTGTACAACGTGAATAATAAAAAAAATAGATTAGGGAATCTTGGCCATCGTTACTACCTTCACGTTAGTTTGACATGTCTAGTTGTATATAAATGGAACTATATAAAAAGGACAATATAATATAGTCTTGTGCATAGCATCCTTGAATTACATTCGAATTTCAAGGATGTTCCAACTTTTCATTTGTGCAATAAAAGCCGATAAAACAAGTCATTGATTAGAAAGTTGAATTTGATATAGGACCAAGCCAAAAAGTGATATGTTGAGTATGGATTACGGCCCTCAGGCTTTAGGTTAACATAGTAATGACACGATGACATTCTAGATATTCCCTTACCATTTCATGTGTTTCTACATTAAAAAGGAAACATTTTTTGACATAGGCAAAAGCCTAAAAGAGTCTGGTTAGATTCCATATAATATATGATTTTAATTTGCAAACTTCTTCGTGAAAAGAAAAGGATTATTGACCAAATAGAGGAGAATGAATTGGAAAAAGGCATTAAATAATCTAGAGACATAATAAAAGGGTAGAGTTATAATGTTTCCAGCATAGCAACTCTCAAAGTAGGTTGTACGAGTAAATGCCAAATATACCTTCCATGTATTGCATTAGATAGTATTAGATGGCTCCTCTAGTTAACTTCTTTAAGGGTGCCGGAAAAATATTAAAACATAAGCTGCCTTTTTACCTCTTTAGACTTTGGAATTAGGGTTCATCTTAATCTTGGAAGAATTTGCTATTCCAAGTTCCCAGTCCCTTTGTTTTCATTTCCATCTAAAATTACTTATAGAACATGTATGGTTGGTGATATTAGTTACTAATACATTTCCTTTTCAGTCTTTAGTAAAATAAGTTGAGAGATTCTATCATTTTTATGGCATTTATATTGCACAATAGGACCACTATCATAATATTTTTCATGCTTTTTTATAATTTTAGATTTTTTTTAAAATTATTATTGTTTGTATTTCATATATTTATATATTTATAGTGTCACAGGTCAATGAGTTGACTTGCAGTTAGATTATTGACATGTGACCCGTACACTAAAATGGGTCAATGTTTGGGCCAGATTTTAGAACATTTATTGCAACACTAGAGTAAATTACAAATATTTTTGTATGTTGAATGTGGTGTTATCTTCTTTCCTTTATTTTTTCTTAGTGCTGAGAGTGATGTCCAACTTGTTTCATTTCACAATATTTGACAATTTGATTGTAAAGTGTAAACCATATGGAGAACTTGAATATTTATCCACATTAATAAACACATGCTTACTACTACAGCTGCATGGACATGTGCACGAGGAATCTGAGTTATGTCTATTAAAAAAATTGCATGGCTGATACTACATTAGCCATTCAACCCAAGATTCAACGTGCTGTTGGCTTGGTCTATACATTTTTTTTATATCAATAATTTGTTGGGTAGTGTTAGATCTTCTCAGATTATTTACCATCAATTCAAAGTTGGAAGTATGATTGCTTGGTAATTCATCATATTGTTTGTTTCTTTTCCATTTTCTGGTTGAAGTTGACATCTCCTTACTATTTTTAATGGAAGGTTCAGGTTGAGGACTAGGTCATGGGAAAACTGCAAAATATAAAATTTTACCAAATTATCATGAACGAGAGCCCCCTTCTTTCCCCCGCCCCAACCCCTAACCAAAAAAAGAAGGGTTTTTTAGCATGTTTGACCGGTTTGTCTAAAACCATTTGATAATGATCCATTTGCTTTTACAACTGTGCTTAAAGCTTTAAATTTTCCTTAGCTACAATCTTGTACCTAGGATGCTGCATCTCCTTCCAGATCTTGCTAGAATCTTGCTTTGACACAGTCTTCCACAGCATTTTTTGTATTTATTATTATTATTATTATTATTATTATTATTTAAATAGCCTAAGGTGCACACTTTCACAACTGCTCCTGTTTTGGGAAAATGAATAATTTGCATTACCTAAACCATACAACTCAAAGGAGTGAAATTTTAAAGGAGGACAATGGAAGTTGACATGGCACATCATGTTATATACCGGTTATCATCCCTGCATGTAAAAGCGGTATACATGATGATTCATATACCTATATTGCTGAGCCGATTTGGGTACCTAAGGCTGAACTCATGCTTGCAATAGGCACCCTTGGTGGGTTTGTAAAGTTCACTTCTCATTTAGAGGGTAGAATGTTTTTGAAAGTATAGTGTTTAAGTGACAATATACCTTAGTAAAAATGATGTCATTATTTTTTGTAAATGCTGCATATATGCTTTAATATATATTGTCCTGGCGCTTATTAAGAAACATATAAGTGTAAGTTGATTAATTAGAAGTGGCTCCTTTTGATTTTGCATCACTAGGGGGTATCATAGCATCATGGGAGGAAAATGATGCAAATTTTTTACCAAGAATTCACTGATGCATACTCTATTGCATATATCTTGTAATGGGATAGGTGGTATCATGTTTCTTGTAAATTCAAAATGCATTGATTAGTCGCAATTTCTAATCCTTTGTTCCCCTGGAACAGTGTTTTGGTATCTTTAGCAGAAATATGCAATTATTTCTACAATAGAAACAAACTAACAAAGACAATACTCGAAATTATGACGGCTAAGAGACTATAGTGTAATATGCAGAAAAATCAGATGGATCCAAGAAACACAATTATAGAAGCATATAACAACATAAAGTTGAAGCCCTCATATATTTCATAATCAATACAAGGAAAAGTAGTAAAGAATATTTGTAGAAGTGCTTGTAGGATGTGTTCAATGATGCTGATCAAACTAAAAGAGCATGGAATTTTATCTTAAAGCCTGAATGTAAGCATAATCTTTATGCAGAAAGAAGCTCTTCCTGCTGTATAGCTCAAGTCCATGCCCATTAATAGGTTATAAAATATCCTCTTTTCCTCTTTTCGGACAAAAATTCTGACCTGGGCTTGCCCGATGCTCACATTTCATAGATGCCTTCGCCTTATTGCTACTTATTTACCGAGACCCATGGCCTTAATATTCAATACGAGGTCTTCTTACCACAGAACCAATATGCGATGTTTTTTGGGGGCCAGCCTAAGGTTAAAACTACCAGTAGTGACCATGGTACTGGTTTTTCACTGGCCTGGCATGGTACTGGTTCATATCATACTGATTTATGGTATAGCGTTGTGTCCTGGTACTTTGTTAGGATGCTATTTTTATTTTCATTAATTTTTGGGTACTTTTTGGTGTCTAAAATGAATAATTAGTGAATTTATGCATCCTGGTACCGTACATGATGCACCCAAAATTCATCCAAGTTGTGCAACAAATTAATAGCATGTGCACACTACTGATTCTGACTATGGCTGTTGGTATATATGCCAAGATTCACGAGAAACTAGGGAGGATAGAAACTGAGCTATAAAGTCACCAAAGGTTTTGACCAATGTTTGAAATGGCGTCTTTAGACTGACCTGGACCGCATTTTATGATGCACATGTCAATATGGTGTATGATACATGAGCGGAAACACAATCTGAGAATACTAGACTCCTATATCATGTCTTGTCGATCGACATCAGTGATCTAATTGAATTTGTCAATGTATTAAATAGATTTACATGCATTTAAATTTTTTATGTTTTGATGTTGTCAGGGTGTAATATGTTCTTATGGTTCTGTTTTACAGCTTTTTCTAACACTTCAAACTGATTTTACAGCTTTTTTAACATTTTGAACTAATTTGGTGCATGCAGGTTGTGTATAATTGCAGGAAACATTTCTCCAATTGATGTAATCACGCATGTCCCTATATTATGTGAGGAAGCTGATATTCCATACCTCTATGTCCCTTCAAAGGAGGTTAGTTGTTATCTTGTTGATGCCCTTTGATCTTTTTCTTTTTTATTAAACATGCATGGGCGAAGGAGTCAAAAGAAGACTGGGGTACAGGTAACTCCCATTTTGGTGAATGAGAGTTCTGGTTTATTTATACTATTTTTTATACAAGGAGTGCATTCCTACGAAGTTGGAGAAAAGTTTGGTAGGATCAAGAAAGAGCAAAATTGTTAGAAACTTGGTAGAATATGATAGTTAAAACAGTAGGACTTCTAAATTCCATATACCATTGCAAGGAACTTGTAAAACACTGACCTCCAAATTCCATATACCCTCTTACCAATTTCTGAGGTCCGCCAGAGAGAGCATTCATTTGGCTGGCATATAGTTGTTTCATATTGTAATATTTCTTTCTATTCTTGTTCCATATCCTAGATTTCATCTCCACCATTGTCACCGCAGCCCAATGGCTTGAACAACTTATCCAGGGTTGTTTACTACTTGCACAAGCTCCACAGCCCTTCCTAAAACAGACATACAATTTAAAGCCAGCAGAAAATCTTCTTTTTAATGATGTAGAAAGCACAATCAATTTAATTAAACTGTCTAGGGGTGTCACATGATTACCAAACAACTTTGCACTTTCCTCCCTCTGATTGGTTGTTGAGGAACCTGCCACCTTAACCTTTTCATGCAAAAAGTAGTGCTATAGAAAGCAATGTGATCCCTGATTATGGAGTCTCACCATTCTATCAGTATTTCATGCAAGACTGTTATAAGATTTAGTTGAGTCTCTGCTGACACATTTCTTGTCTGGGATCCCTTCTCTCCCCTTTTCTAGGATCTTGCCACTGCTGGGGCAACCAAGAGGCCTACCTGCTGTGTCTTAATACTAACCAAACCAACCAAAGGAGAGTTGGAGCAGGAGGTGAAGGAAAAATTGCAGGCAGATTACAACCAAGTGGTATCAGATGTTGCTGAGCTGATGTCCTCCCTTATCTGAAAGAGCTGAGTGAAACAAGATCCAACTTCACATGATGTGTTTGGCCATTCTGCTGCTGCTATTGGCTTCATCTTCCCTGACATGTCAATTTCAGACACCGAGTAAACTGTATTACGTTCCTTCTGTCTGGGGACCTCAAGCAGGGTAGCCTATTTTGTTACTATCATCCACTGTACTGTGAGATAAGCTAGTGGGATGCTGGGGTTTTTTACTCGGTTTGGTTACTATGATTTGGCTGGCTATTGGACAATATATGACACGGTGAGTTTGTATGAAGCCATTGCAACCGATGAAATTGTAGTCTTGTCATTGTCGTCTTGCAGTTTTGCATGTGATATTGTGTTGACATGTTGGTGAGTGGCCTTTTCTTACATGACCGAAAATTTTTGTCTGAAATATCAGCAATCTTTGGAAGAATCTAGTAGGATCTCTGGATGACAGCGTAATTTTCTAAATTTTGGTTGTTTGCAATTGGATTGTTAGTTTTCCGCCTACATAATTTGTGCTCCATAGCATCTACCAGTATTTGGGACATGCATACAGGAGGCAAGATTATTTAGTTGATGGCTGATATCAAACTGACTGATGAAATGAATGGGATTAGGTCTTCCATTATGTTCTCGCAGGGCTCTCCATCTCCTTTAGGGAGACATTGGCCAGTCTTTTCTGTTCCATGTCTTGCTTCGTGGTGGACCGGCCTCCATTGTTTTTTTTTTTTTTTAATTTTTGATTGGATGGATGATCATACTAATCTACATCCAAAGAAGTCAGAAAACAAAATATTCTGAAAGAGAGGAGGCAAAGTCGCAACACTTGGCTGCCGCTGGAGTAATCTTTTGTTTTCTTTATGTCACCTTTTCTTTCTTTTTTTGGGCCTTTCCTAACCATTAGAAGGTCACATGGCTCAACGAGAAAACAGAATTGTTGTATCCCTTTCATTCTCTTGTGGTTTGTGGTAGAAAAACCAATCCGATTGTTTTATTCTCTTTGTTATATGTTTAAGGCAGTGGAGACAAATGAACATAAGCAGTGATATAGATCTTACTTGGTTAAAGCTTTCAGGAAGTTGCTATGTGGTTTATCATTTGCCAAGAGATTTGGCAAAGAGAAGGATGTTTCCTTTATGCTCAAACAGAAAATTAATGGACATTGCTCACTGAAGACAGCATTCTCTGCCATTTGCTTCTTGTTATCTTTGCTGTTATGCTTTTGGTTATCTTTTCTTTAAGGTTATAGTGTTATTGATGGATGACTATAAAAAATACCGAAAACATGTACTATGATTTTTCTTTGATCTTTCCTCATCCTACAAGCATTCAGCATACAGTTTTAATATCTTGCATGTTTTTTATGCTTTGGATCATTGGGGTTGTAAAATTTTGTATAGTATCTACTACATCGAAATTATTCTGTGTCGATATATTCAGAGGATTAGACTCAAGGTTTGTTGTCTCAGTTTTGAATCTCATACTGATACCACACTAACATTGTGTTGGTAAGATATGATACAAGATCTTTTCGGCATACCAAGTATTAGTATGCTGCTTATACCGGATACCGGTAATATTGGTACTAAAGTGGTACGGTACAATACATCTTATACAGTTCAGTTTGTGCTGGTACGCCAAACTATGATTAGACCAAAAGGCTAGATTTAATTGCTGATTTATCCATGCACTAATGCAACAGCTTCATATTAAGGAAATAACAATAAATAAGTAAAATGAAATTGCTTACCGATCTGTTAAAGTTTCATTAGGGGTTGTACCGGCAAACTTGGTATTTTGGTGAGGGTTATCCTTCGCTCTGCAGTCCATTGCCTGCAGGCCACTTCTATTGAAAAATAAATTAGTTAGAAGCTAGAACAATGGCAACAAATAACATCAACTGGTTGCCATCCAAAGCTTATTCTTCTTTTGGGTTGACGTCTTTTTTAACTAGAGTAGCATCATGTGGTATAAACAAATTCATATTAAAATATGATTAATTTCTGCCAAGTGGAAGACAGCAGCTATGCATTACGTTAAATTGTTGTTTGCTTCAAATAAGATGAGACTTTTAATTCTTTGCTTACCTAAATAATACGGATCATTTCACACAATATGGAGTTGAAAGCCTAAAGCTTGAACCAAGATAGGGGCTCCCATCTTTTTGTTTTTCTAACATAGATAAGTTCTCCAGAGAGAGAAGATTGGATGATAAACTATGATGTCTAAGGTTGAACATTTGGTCCATAATAGATTCAACGATTCAGCTTAGTGCTCATAGAAATTTGCCTACCTACTAGGATTTAGTCTTGGAAGAAGTTCACATTTTCACGCCTTTTTAGTTTATTCATGATCTTTTTAACTTGGTCCACATAACATTTGATTTAAACCAATCGTAATGCATTCAACTTACTTTTTGTCAATAAATGAGTGCCGTATGATACAAAATCCTACTTCAAAAAAAAAAAAAAAAAAAAAAAAGTGAGGGACGAAAAGGATCCAAAATATTGCTTTTGGACATTGCTGTAGCTGGTGAACGTCCTAGCTTAACTTTGTGTTATATTGTCGCTGTTCTCGCAACAGTCTTTGTTCATAGCATTGCTTGTAACTAAGAAAACAAACTTATTTGCCTTTCGTTCCGCGTAGTGTAGCCACCCTAATTCAACTTCACTAGTTACTTCTAGAGAGGGATCTCGATCCATTCTCTATCTCAGCAGAATTTTTCCCCTCACAATCGCCTCAATCCTAGGAATAATGCATTACTCCTCCCTCCATGCTAACTACAAAAAAAGAGACTCGTTGTGGGCACGGTTTACGATGCCAGAACTGAGGCCCGGATCGATTGCTCGACAGCATAGAATGGTACGTCCCCATACTGTTTCGTGCCATCTCCATACTGACACGGTAGAGGAGCCGAGAGAGAGGACGAACGGGAGAAAGAAAAAGAGAGAGAGGGAGGGGTACAGAGGGAAGGTGGTGGAGACCGACGGCCTGGGCAGAGAAGGGCTCTATGACCGAGTCTCCTATTTCGAACAAAATAGAAGATCTGGCCGTGGAGCCTGGAGGAGCCTCCTCCACAGGGCTCACTGGCCTCCGCAGGCCCGGCCTCCACCTCCCTTTCTCTTTGTTCCTCTGCCTCTCTCTTCCTCTCCTGCTCGCTCTCTCTCTTCCTCTCTTTCCTTATTGTTTTCCTTCTTCGGTGACAGATTTCGTTTCCGTTGCCGGAATAGTCCCGATTTACCACCAGGATAATTCGTTACGACCGGAACTGCCCAGTTTGAGATAGTTCCGCCGACCCTGGTGGTTATTCACTATCCCGTCATCTATCATTTTCAGAGAACTTAAACCGGAAGCATCACAGTCCTTCGACTACTGTTGAGGATAATCCCAATGTACATGGCTGAATTCTTTGTACTTATAATACTTAATGCCCTCTCCAACGACCCTAGACCTAGACTTGCCACTCTTAGATCTCCTATCAGTTGATCATCCTTTCCAACTCTGACCCCCAGTAACCAATATAGAATCATGTTCCTTCTTTTGGTTTCACTTTCTCGATGAGACATGCATAACCTGCACTTGATCTAGGTTCGCTGTATCCTTACCGTATAGCAAAGTAGTCACCAAACTATCATACTCGAGAAGTGAACTAAGAAGTAAAAGAGCCTTATCTTCTTCCTCCATTTTGACATCAACTTCCCACGGTTGATCTATTATTCCACTAAACATTTTCAGATGTTACATGAGAATTCCCGTCTTCCTCTATCTTTAACCAATAAAGTTGCCACTCCAAATGTAACTTGTTGGTCAAACTCTTATTAGATAACAGTTTTTTCATTTTCTCTCATATCGCATGCATCGAAGTCTTCATCCATAACATTACGATAATGTTATCATTAAAATAGAGATGAATCACACTGACATTCCTTCATTTCAACTCCTCGCACTAGCTATCGCTCATCTTTTCTAGCCTTCTATCTTTTTACCTTCTTTTTTTTTACAATGGCGACTCAGTGTGAATGCAGCTAAAAAAATTTGAAAAGAAAAGATAATACAGAGAATAAGACACTAACATATGGTCTACCCAGATAAAGCTCCCAGAATGATAAGCCACGAAGGATGCCACCCAGTCAACAGCACTATTCGCCTCCCTATAGACATATGTGGTCCGAGAAAGGCCACATCATCTAAGAGTCAGGGGATATCGTGGAGCAACAGTCTAAAACCAGCGCCATGTCCCCGACCCTACATCCTTCTCTTCAATGCAAGTGCTATTGAGCAAGGATGTCCTTCACCCTTCTTTTCTCATGAGTTAATTATCTTTTCTATTAAATTGCTCAACAAAGTATTGATGATTGACCTTCGCCATTATGGTGCACAATCAAAAAGGAAATCTCAAACCAAACCTTGCAGCTCCAAAATCACTTTGTTGGGCATGATAGGAAACACGGAAGCAAACCAAGATTTTATAAAGAAACTAAGCATACTTGAATTTAATTGTAAAAAATAAATAAAAGATACAATAATACAAGTGAATACACAATATTTATGCAGTTCTGCAACAAAATCCTGCCTACGTCCATGGAGAGAATAAACCTGCTATTCATTATGAGAGAATAACTAGTACAAGAATATAACAATTGAGTATTTATCCCCAAAACCAAATCCCAAAAATCCTCGTACACCCCTCTCTCAACCTAAAGAATACACTCTAAGCCTTGCCACTTTATGTATATCTCCCATACTCTTTATGAGCATATTTGTAGCTACCAATTATTTACCCATAAAGTCAATTGCTTGTTCACTAAGTCTGTCACTTGCTCACTAAGTCTTTTGAGAATGTAAGTCACACATGCATACAACACCTAGCTGATAAGGCAATCAGGGATTGGTCCGATACACAGGCAGGTTAGTAATCTTAGTGCAATTTTGCGTACTGCTCAACTAATCATCTGCTTCCATATCGAACTAGCATTGAATAGTGACCGGTAGGTGATCCCTAATCTTTCCATTACATAGAAATGTTTATTTTGTGAATAGCAGCTATAATGTCGAATAATAGCCTTGCGTATGTTATGCATTATCTAATCAAGTTGAATGCATACAAAATAGTAAGTTATACAATTTTATTAGTGTACATAGGTATTATAAAATAGAGAGAAGAATGCAAGTTGGATAGGCTAGATCACCTTGGATGTAAAGCCAAGTATAATTTGTTTAAAATGAGTTCGAATTTCTCAAACCTTTTATGGCTAAATACCAATGTTTTGTCCAAATGCAACAGCCAGTCTTGCTCTTGTCAATTCAAGCAGTATGTTATTGACTTTGATCATAAACTTTCATTACTATTTAGATAAGTCTAGATTCGATTGGGTTGGGAGCTGCTTATGCAAATGCAAGTTATACTTGAACCAGATTATCTAATCATCTACATGCATTGAGATCGGGTTCGGATTGCTCAACTCGGAAGCATATTAATTTCCAATAACTCCAACCCAATTCAAAATTTCCATTTTGATACTTCCAACCTAGTTCAAAATCTGGGTAGGGTTGGGATAGGATTAGGTTAACCCAGACCAAGTTGCACCATAAAATTGAGGTCTCCAAAGGGAGTTTTTTTTTCCTGAGACGGTAGAAGAGATGCAACTTTTGCTTTTGAGCTATCTCTATTCCAGAGCATACGGAGAATGACCGAGGATTATGGCGCTTTTAGGGATGCACATGTTTATCAGAAGGCAAATTACAGCCGCTGACTGGATGGTCTCCTGCATGGTGCATCACTCTGAAGGTTTTTTTTTTTTGAATAAACTAGATAGATGTTTTTGATCAACTTTTTTTAAAAAAAAATTATTAGTTATAATTATATTCGTTTGGTGTGAAAAGTTGGTGTGTATATATATATATATAAAAGTTCAGGTTGCTTTTGCTTTTCTTCCTGATTTGTTTTCACAACCTGCTAGGTTGTACAGCCGGGCAGGACGTGGGAGTTGGGTGAATCCAAAAAACCGCCACGGCCCCACGTAATGTAACGCATGCGGACGTGATACTATTCTTCTCCTCTGCTGTATATGTAATGCTTTTAATATGATAAAAAGAAGGAAAACAGAAAGGACGATCCAACTAAGACATGCAAACACGGATCTCGAGGTTCCAACCACGCTCTTTGGCCCACTAAACAAAAGGAGGACCAACGAGTGGCCAAACTTATGGGATGTTGGATTCTCGCTGGGATAACCAAGCATAACCATGTGGCACTGCAACCCTACGGCCTACCATTTTTTTAATCACTCCCCCTCTTGCCTTTGCTTTACAACTCATGGCTTCTCTTACTTTTCTTTTATTGATTTTGCCAACTCTTCTCATGCACTTTTATCATGCTTACACTTTTTTATTCCAGTTAAGAATTAAGGTACGATGGATATGCCAACGGTTGAGCCGATGGAGGCTGGGGTAGTTCTGCAACCATAAAAAATAATTAAAAAATTATTTAAATATGTTCAGCTTGAATTTTTGATGTTTAAGTCAAACAAAATTTTAAGAGAAAATAGCAAAGATGAAAGAGATGCATGAAAATATGGTATTCAAATTTTACTCCATACTTGGAGAGTCTCGATGCTTCGTATTTAAAGAAAAAAGAATGCAAATCTATGTGATTAAGATCAAATGGTTTGCAGATAAGCAGTTGAGCTTTTTCCATATCCACTGATCATAGTGGTTTGGATTTTTTTTTAGGTGTGCTATGATCGAACGCATTTCTTATCTGCAGATCGGTTATGATATTTCTTTTTGGATGCATTGAAATCACGCCGAGTTGTCCGTTGATTTTGCTGAATATTTATCGTCGTTTGGTTGGCGATCAAGCCAAGTTGTTAGACGAGATTAAGATGATGAATCCGAGCCATATCATTAACCATAGTCGATCTTTGCATTCTATATAAAATAATATTTATCTTTACACTACCTAAAATATTGTTAACTATTTAATACTTAAGCATTTTATTAAATATTTTTAATTTATTAGTTTATGTTCGATCAATAATAAAATTCACAAACAATGATGTTATTTTTTTTAACCTATCACTACTATTTTGCAGTTTAATTACAAATAACAAATTATCTAATTATGAGATATTATTCTCAAATAATATAAAATAGGCAATTTGAAAACAATAACAACTACTTTTTTTTGAAATGAAGAAAAAAACAAGTGTTGTAATTGTTATAATGGTTAATGATAGTTTTGGTAGATCTAGGTTATCATGGGAAAATGATATTATTGAAACCTTGGCATGTAGATTAGAATCACCAATCACCTAATTAAAGTTGAGTTCTGAGGCAATGCTTCCTTAGGGGTTGCATCAGGCTTCTTGGGCCAAAGAGCCTTAGGCAATCATCTTTGTTCCAATTGCATGCTTCTTCTAGCAACCAATGAATTGACTTGCCTCCTTCCAGTGTCCTCAATTTTAAAGAGCAAGCCACATCCATCAGATGGCACCACACAAGCTTGTATTTGTCTTTAAATTGTTACAGCTCAAAGAAAGGCATTGATCATGCTGTCATGATCGAATACCAACTGCAAATTTTTGTCTTAAAGGCTTCTTGAACCAATGGTGCCCCCAAGATGGAAGATGGTTATGGTCCCTAGGGAAATCAATAGGGTCCCCTGCTTGCTACATGGCCTCTGAAAGGCCAATGGACATTTTTGTCCTTTTGAACACCATCACAAGTTTTTCTTCCATGTTTTATGTAGCCGCTTCTTATCTCTTTTTGAAGTTTTTAGTTTCTTCAATATTGTCTTCTTATTTTTGTCATCTTCCATGATGCCAAAGATTTTCTCTCTTACTGTCTATTTTTAAAATTAATTTTTTTCTACACATCATTGTAATGATGACTTATCATGTAATTTTCAACAAAACCACAACTGATCCAATATTTGTAGATACTCTCTCCAAATATGATTTGATACTTTTATCTTTTTATGCTAATTTCCATCAAAAATATAAAATTTGGTTTATATTGAAAAGTGCTATATTTTTAATATATATTTTTAAAAATATTAGTACCAAATGATTGTAAAAGTTATTTTATATTTAAAATAATTATTTATGAAAACAATGAGTCCAAATAATCATAATTTTTGAAACTATACATAAACTTATTTTCATGGGGTGGGGACAATTTTTTTAAAAGAATTTCCATTAACACATTTTATTGAAGATTTTTTGGTCTTCTATGTATGTATATTTTTAATTTTTTTTGGTAAACATATTTTTTCCTCTGCGCACTTCCAAAGCAAGTGTCCCAACTGCCCCACCATGGAATTTTCTGTCCATAATTAATGAAGCTCAAATCTATTCCCCCCCCAAAAAGCTTAGGTTTTTGGATTTTTCCAATCCCCCTTTCCTAATGCAGGCCGCATCAGGTATTCAGGTGGCAGGCATGGTTGTTCCCTCCCTCTCTTTTCTCCCTGCCTGCCCCAGTCTTCTGGGCTCTGTCATCGCTACTGACATCCAAGAGGGGCATGAGAAAGCAAGGCTGCAAGCTGCTTCTGAACAGAATGGCCAGGCTAAGAACCCAGAGGTGGCGATGAAACAGAGCACCCATTAATGATTTGATCCCCTGACTCCATTTGACCATCTCTGTTGAGCCTTCAAAGGCCCAAACCACCCATAGCTTGTGCTTCCCATATGCACGCCCACTTTTGGGAGCTTATTGGTTCAATGGGAGCAAAACATAGGAAAAACGGGCTCTTTCTTATGGTGTTTCTTTGGACCTTGGCTTCTGCAGCTGGTCTTCTCTCCCCTAAAGGTGTTAACTTTGAAGGTAGTCTTGACATATTTCATGGCTTTTTTTTTCTCTGTTCTCTCCAACTCCTTTTCTTCAAAGAGGTGAAGAAAAATGGGCTACTTCTGATATGTGGCTTTTGTTGTTTCAGTGCAAGCTTTGATGGGTATCAAAGCCTCTCTGAAGGATCCCCACAGTGTTCTTGAGAACTGGGACAGGGACTCTGTGGATCCATGCAGCTGGGCTATGGTTACATGCTCACCAGAAAATCTAGTCATTAGTCTGTAAGTTCTACTCCAAACTCATCATCTGTTCTTTGCTTTCATGTGCCTTATATTGGCAACTTGACATAAGAAAGAAATAAATGTTTTGTACTTGGGAGTACAACTTCTGAAAGTTGAAGAGGTAAGGAGTGATATGAACTTGTTTTGAGGTCATCTTTTGCAGAGGAATTCCTAGCCAAAACTTATCTGGTACACTATCTGCAAGTATAGGGAATTTGACAAACCTTGAGACTGTGTAAGTTCTCACCCCTGATATATGATTGCCTCTTCTCCTCTCTTCTGCTTTTCTGTCCCTCTCTGAATTGTGTTTTGCCTCACTGGTTGGTGGTTTGCTTTTTCCTTTTTCTTTTTTAGGCTCTTGCAAAACAACAACATGTCAGGACCAATTCCCCCAGAGATTGGGAAGCTCTCAAAGCTTAAAACACTCGACCTCTCCAACAACTACTTCACTGGTGAAATTCCCACCTCTATAGGCCAACTGGAAAGCCTTCAGTACCTGTAAGTAGACAGTGCCACAAATAGAATTTTCTTGAAATTACTCTGTATTTAGATCATACCAAGGTTTTCATATGTGTTCAATCATTTGATTGAGATCAGGAGACTTAACAATAACAGCCTTTCTGGAGCATTACCTCTGTCTTTGGCTAACCTCACGGAGCTAGCTTTTCTGTAAGTCTGACAAGGTTTTACTTGTTGCATAGAAATTTAATTTCTGTCTGTGAAGAAGGTTGATAACTGGAGAAGAGATTTTGGCTTTTATGCTTCAGGGACTTATCTTATAATTATTTGAATGGTCCTATCCCTAGATTTCCAGCAAGAACGTTCAAGTAAGGCTACTGGTCTTTACCTTTCTGATTTCCCTGCATGTTATTAATTTGAATATTGGTACACTTGTTCATTGTAGTTGACCAAGAAACTGTGCCAGTACTGTGTAGCCAATGCATCATTAATAAATTAGGCCATTAAATTCAGATACCTAACATTTTTTGTGGGTTGATTTCAAAACATATTATTAAATGCCAATCTAATTGGTATACATCCAAATGTCTGCAAACCATATAAAGTGGCCCTTTCTTTGCACTAGGGCTGGCAACTATGTTTATTAGTAAATATTATGGTGGTGTATTGTGTCAATATTTCTTATTTATCTTTTTCTTACTATAGATATAGGAAAAGTGGAACTCGAAACTTATTCTATTGTAAAATTTTCTGCAGCATTGTTGGAAATCCTCTGATTTGTGCTACTGGTTCAGAGCAAGATTGCTTTGGGATGGTGCCCATGCCATTGTCCTATAACTTGAACGATTCACAGAGTAATTACTTGCCTCTAAAGATTTCTTATTGTATCTTCTCTCTTCTTTACTTGAGAGATTATTCTAAATAAATAACATTACTTTTCCTTATTCTAGCATGTCCCTTTTCTCCTCTATCTTCATGCTTTCAACATTTCTCCCATTTGGTTCCCAAGTGTTGATAGTTAAACTTTTGTTTTGCTTCCATACATTTTATTTTAGGAAATATTCCTAGACTTAGTCACTAATTTTTCTGCTTGGATTTTTTAATGAAATTATTCTAGACTTATTTTTTTTCTCGAACAACAATTCTATACTTAAATAACAACAGTTAATTGATCCTTTTCTTTTAAGAATGCCTGTATCATTTGATTTACTTGAACTCTTAAATGCATAGGACATGGGATATTTCTAATTTTCCTTATGCTGTGACTGACCTTATTATTTCTTGCTTAGATTCTGAATTTTGTTGATATTTTATCCAGGTACTCCAGCCACAGGAAGGCCGAGACGTTATAAAGTCGCTGTTGCATTTGGGTCCTGCATTGGAGGCATCAGTTTACTAGTTTTCGGCATTGGGCTATTTTTCTGGTGGAGACAAGAACATAACCGACAGATCCTTTTCGATGTTGATGGTTAGTAAAGTAATAAAATAGGTTGAAAACCTACAAGTCATTCTTTCTTAAGATTATCAATCACGGCACCAAATACGGATGACTGAGCTAAACATTGTTAGTTCTTTGGCTTAAATTCTCCATCTTTTTGTTTCTTCAGACCCACATAATGAGGAAGTTTGCCTGGG
>JAOXJJ010000590.1:43495-60727 GCA_025769935.1 Phoenix roebelenii
CCCGATTTTAGATATCCAAGAGTGCTTTAAATGTATGTAAATGATTGTATCTTAATTTGAAGATATTTTATATGTATCATTTTATCATTTGGAACGGGAGGAAAACATAACATGCATTATCTATGTTTCAAATTTCAACCCTAAATTTAAACATAAAAATATCAAAAATCATGAAAAAAACAAAAAAAACATCAATCTTCACTTAATTTAAGATCCAACAGAGACAACATTTAAAAAAAAAATCCAAATTTCTGGCTTGCGGTACCGGCCGGTCCGTACCGGTCCGGCCGGCCACCGGTACGCCGACCGGTACCGGTACGGCGGACCTTGCTACCTACCATGAGATAGATTTCCTTGCAGAGGGTGATGGAGAACTTTTGCTCTTCCCTGCACCATTCCATGGACTTTATCACCTTTCTTGCATTAAAAGTATCCAACACCTCAAGTAGGCCTAGAAAGTATACTATGCGTTACTGTTTCATTAGAACTCTGTAAAAACTTGTCTTGTGTTTTGACTTAGGAGTATCAGATTGACTACAATGAGGCATTTGCACTTTTGGGAACACTGCTACTGATTTTGTTGCTATTTTCATTTGTTGTGAAACTTTTTTGTGACAATGAGCTGAGTGAAGCCTGTATGTCCTATTCACCTTGGGCATCTTTTCCACAAAGTTGTCACCTTCATCGGGCTATCTATGGCTCAGTAAACTTCTAATGCCCAGTTTAAGCATTTTGTTCATCATCCTTTGTATTCTTTTATCAAACAAATATGATAATTATGCTCCTTGATTTGGTGTTGTTTCCAACGATATCATTATTCTCTTGCTCTGTATCAATGATATGACTATTCCTTGTGGTGATGCATGCAGAATTGCAATGACATGTTTCATTTCAATTTGGACTTAAAGACCTTGGACCCCTTCTTACAATTTGGGCTTTGATACTTGTTATCACAACATATATATCAATATGTGCACTTTTAGCACATTGATGGACATTAAGTAAAAGTTTCTTCATGTTGACAGAGAAGCTCTTCCTACTATCATCTACTGGAAAGCAGTTTTAAGTCAATGTAATCCTTTTTAGATGTACCATTGCCAATGAGCCCATTTTGTCCGTGCTCTTTGTGCTTTCACTATGCTATCGCCATGTGCATTCACCATTCTTTGGCTTGCCAATGCTCTTCAATTTTACCCCAAATCACTCGCTAGTCTATGATAGCTTTAAAAGGATAACCAGTCACTCTCTTCTTGTATTTTCATCTCTACTCAAGGTCAGAGCCTATTTTGATGCTAATCTGAGCTGGATTTTATAACCATTGTTTTACCACAACCTCTTTTGTATTCTTTGACGACTCTTGTTGTACTCGAAGAGAAAGAAGCATGATGTATACATTGATGTTGATTATTGAGCTGTGTGTGCGCGTATTTATTTAAGTATGCATGTCAGTGTATATTTAGATATGTGCACATAGGATTGTATGTGTAAATCCTGAGAGTAATTTTCATGGCTCAAAACTTTATCAGTATGAAATAATCATATGCATCTTATTATTGGTATTGGAGACTGCCAGTGCAGTCCAGTTTAGGCCCTACTTTAGTTGCACTCTGTTATTTGCTAAGAAAACCGTCTTTAGGTTAACCTACTACTAATATGTAACTAAATACCTGAATAGAATAATAGCTACTGCACTTGGGAAACTAACCTTGGGTAACAAGGCTGCAATAGCCCCTATAAGTGTTTGAAGCTATTAACCACTCTTAGTAGTCCTGGCTTTTCATGTGAGGAACCATTTAGTTTTTAATGGGATGATTGTAGCGATGAGGAGATGTTCCTATCGACTTTTTCTTTTTATCCTTCATGGATGTCATATCTAAAAGAAAAAGAAGATCGTATGTTTTCCTTTGATCTTGGGGTTTGTGACAAGAGTACTATGCAGTGGGCGCTAACAATTACATATGGGTGTATGTGGATAATTTCTCAATGATTAACATCACTCAATATATGAGCACTTTTACATGCTATTGCTGAGTTTGTTGAACCAACCCAAATTGGGTGGTTTGGCGCGTATCAAATTGAACCGATACGAAATCGGAATAGTTGGACTGTTTAGGTTGGTTCGGCTTATGAAACCCCCTGACCCGTCGGCTGCTTTGATTACTCTCGCTCTTTCTCTCTTGTTTTCTCCTTCGATGCCAACCCACTTCGTCTTCCTTGAACAATGCCAAAGGTGACGTCGTCATCCTTGATCAGTGCCATAAGAGCCCTCACCAACATCTGCAGCTCCAATCAATGGTTAGGGTTTGGGGCTATCGGCTGCTACCACCAATGAGGTATGCCTCTCTCCTCTGCTCCCTCTCCTTCCCTCCCACCCTCTCTCTCTTCCTCCTGCTCCTCCTTTCCTCTCTCCATAAACCCTCTCCCTTCCTCCCTCCCTCTCCCTCCCTTCCTCCCTCCCTCCATCCCTTCCTTTCCTTCTTTGTTGTTCTAGAATGACATTGAAGATGACGCCATCACACTTGATCAACATCGACGCCATTGCTTCTTCCTCGGTACACCTCTCTCTCACTCCCTCTTCCCCCCTCTCTCTTTCTCTCCCTCTCCATTCCTTTCATCTTCTCTCTCCCTCCTGGTTTTCCTTCTAGGATTAAGATTTCTCCCTCTCTCCCCTCCTCTCCCGATCTTTCATCTCCGATATACCTCGGCTTGGTACTGGCTGGGTCTGGGGATTAGCTTACAAGGAAGGCTTGTGCTGGTAACTCTGCCAAGGCACGATCCTCCTTTACTTAGTAGGGCGTCGAAAAGCTGGACTATAAGCCCACTCCCCAGGATTACGTTAAGAGAGCAGAGCGGAGAAGGAAGATTAGAAAAGCAAGAAGAAATGGGGAGCCCGACCCGTGCTCGGCACTAAACTGAACTGGTCACTGGCTGATACAAACTCCAGTACTAGTTTGGCAAACCTTGATAAAATGATTGGTTCCATGTTACAAGTAAGGTTATGATCATTTCCTCAAAATATTCATGAAGAATTATTTAATCATGATGAAATGCTTGACTTATGCTGGACAATTGTCATGATATCAAAAATTAGTAGGTTAGTTTTTCTATGATTAATCAATTACATTATTGTTTTTTATTTTTTGATAATTTTATTACTTTATGTTAAAGTTACTCATTGTTTTAGTTATTTTAGCATGGAGTGTTGAGGACAACTTCCATACAACAAAAAAAACAAGTGGAAAAAGACATTAATTTTACACGAACAATTAGCTTTGAGAGACAAATGGAAAAGATCATACGTATTTAAGAAATGAATACCTTGATTATCCTAATTCCAAAACTATGGTGAAAGATTCTACCTGCCTTGTGCGTACTTTGCTCCGAGCTCGACACAACTAGAATTTATGTTCGGCAACAACACTTCATTACAACATTTTTTTGTGCCACTTTAGTTGCTTGATATTATAATTCAATATTTGCACCTTATGATTTATGCGTTAAATCATATTATCTAAGGTTTCAATCAGTCTTGGTATCGGATCTCATTACCGATCTCATGTTGGTATAGTGTTGGTACACCTAATACGGAGGTTGATTCGGCATACCAAGACTTAGTACAACCCTATATTGAGTATCGGTTCATCATTGATTCAACACATTATTGCCCGATACAGGGCAACACATACCGGTATTGTGAACCTTGACAATATCTCTTGCTCCACTATCTAATTAGTTTACATTGCTTGTAATCTCTAGTATAGCTTCAACCCATCCATCTTCCACTTCTGTTCCTTTCCTTGCTCCCTCCTCCCCTCCCTCTCTAGGTGTGGTTGTTGCCCAACGGTCCTGCTGTTGCACCAAGAAGCCATGGTAGTGAGAGCATGGATGCAGCTCCTACACTACAGTGAATGTGCTTAGATGCCTCCAGACAAGTTTATCTCATCAAAACAGCCTCGGCTCATTCTCTTCTCAAGTTGAATCTTGAGGACATGCTTAACAAGCTTAAGGAGGTTATTGGTCTTAACAAGGCTCAGGCAAATTCTTTGGATGTTGAATCATCTACGGTTGCTGCCCCTTCCAATGGATCCAACTAAAGAAGTGATGTAGCATAATACAGAAAAAGGGTTGATTTTTGCTCAGGTTCACTAGGGTTCTCGTCTCCATCAGGAGATTTCTTATGAAACCCTATTAGTCACTTGGTATTCCACTATTCCCATTCCTCAGAGTACTTAAAACCATTTTTTGATTATTTAGTCAAACTCTTGTATGGAATAAGAATCACTAATGGAGGGAGGGAATCGTATTTTCTTATTTTTTTTCTTTTATTTTTGTTTTTGTTTGAATGATTTCCCTACACACCTCCAAGATCATGTGCATATGGACATGCTAGGATCTATTTGGCCTAGGGCAATTTAATAAATTTATTTCCTAGAAAAAAAACCATATTATCTTCATATAATGTGTGAAAGAAATTAAGATAAATTGTGTAATATAAATGGAAAATCGTATAAGAGATGGAAAGGAAACCTACAATTCACCATTAGAATTGATTTCATTCTTTACAGTTTACATTATCCATTGATGATTACTTGGTATTTTAAATTATGCAAATCCACGATAGCTGCCCTTCATATATCATTATGGTGTGGTCATTGAGTATAAAAGGATTTATTTGGTCTATTTTGTTTGTCCAGAGGCAGAGGAAGGTTGTTATAGTGATTGGAGCCTTGATATTCTTGTTGCCAAGAAGGTCAGTGAAGCAATTTTCTTTTGGCATAAGGTTTCTAATAGTAGTTATAAACTTGTTTTTGCATGCTTGCCTATATTTGGTGTTCATTTTTTATTACAATTTTACTTTTAGATTTTGGAGTTGGAGAGGCTCCCTAGATTTCCGCATTGTATGGTTCTTGAGGGTGGAAGCATTCATGTAGATGGAGAAGGTAACTTTTTACTTATGACATTTATGTGGGTGTTTTGGAAACTTTATATTGTTGTGGTTGTTTACTATTCTTTTATTTTCACAAGCATTTGTGTTTATATAGAATTGAAACAATTGGTCTAGGTATAAAGAAATGAGCTTAATCTTTTATTTCCTTTTGGCATGTGAGAAAAATAGGCATATATCTTCTGCATAAGCTCGATAATGTCATGATCTTTACCCTGTGTTTGGTTGGGGCCATGAGAGGGAGGATAGATGGCCCCCATCAACTATTTGCTTCAAATTTTTTTGGAAGGATGGATGAAAAGGAGGAATTGTCCATCCATCCTGGCCCACCAATTTACATCCTCCTAATTTGAGAGGATGCAAGGAAGGATGGATGAAGCATGTGAGGAGTTGGTTTCTACATTGGACAAAATTACCCCTCATTAATATTTTTGACAAAACTTTAACACTTCTCCACTCTTTTTTATCAAAGGGTGGTTCAGTAAAAATATCATACAAATATCATCCATCCTACCCTTCATTCCTATACCAAACAAAGGAGGGAATCATTCCCATCCATCCTCTCCCTTATCCATCCTTCGTACCCTATCCATCCTTCGTACCAAACAAAGGGTTAGTCCTTCTCTTCTTCGTTCTGATTCTTTCTTCTCTCCTCTTTCACATTCAACATAGGATGTGTCTCTTTCTAAATAGTGTTTTAATGTTTCTTTTTGTCAAATAGGCTTATAAAATTCATGTTTAGTTGAACTTATGCTCCCTCCATCTTTCTTCTTTCTAAGGATTTCACTTGGTCTGAATATTGATTTTTATCATTATCACACACTTTCAAGATGAGACATGTAAAATATTGTCTAGTGTTATTTCAGCTGCTATAAGCTAAGATATGTTGATATATCAGCACAAACAGTATTGTAATATTGATCGAGATTATTTTAATCACTAAATTCTGTAATTTAACCAAGGCTAAAGGCCTTACGTTCGGAAGGGGATCGACATTCTTGAGGGCAATCAAAGGGGAGAGAGTTCGCTGGTTGGGGCAAATGGGCACCTGCAGTGGTCATTGTAGATGGATTAACTAACATGGTAAGATCCTTGTCATTGGGTTGGAGGGAGATCATCCTGGTGGTGAAGTTCCAAGATAAAGAGTCAAAGACTACTAAGAGGTCCTGGGTATGAATGACTCTAACATTAGTGATGGAAGGTGGGTCTGCATGGCTTAACAGGGGAGGTGGAGTTGCTTGGAGATGTGAAGAGGAGATAGAGGGGAGGCTGCAGAGAGTGAGATAAATCTAATGGGTGCATCAGTGTCTATGACTTGCCTGTGCATAGTCCTTGCATAATAGCATGTGTACATGGATCATATATCTAGCACCGCCATGTTCTCACAGCTATCAATCCCATGCATTATCATCTTTGAATGTTTCTCACACAAATCTACTACACAAATCTGACCCATACAAGTGGAGATGCTACATTAAAGCACCAGGCAGAGCACCTAACGAGACGCGCGAGAATCTTAAAGTACAGCATATATTTCTAATAGGATATTTTCTCTTAAACCCTTTTGTAATGTGAGCAAGCCTCTGAAGGTCCCATCCATATCGCTCACATAAACCGCTCCTACTCAAACAAGAATAACCAGCTATATCTAAAAAATATGCAAAGCCAATACAACTTGATCCTAAAATACTCAGATTTTTTTTTTTTTTGAGGGAAACTCCTAATACAATGATAACTCTTAAAAAATATGTCTATATTTGAGCTTTTGGCGTATTTGGTCGGGGTAATTGAGGTCCACCCCTTGGTCAGACTGCTATTTTATGTTTAATCACTGAAAATTTTATGCTTTCCCTTAATTTTGATGGAGATTTTATTTTAATCCCTGGCCTCTTTGTGTGTGCACACAAAGCAGGACAACTGTGTATAGAACAGCCAAATTGTTTGAAAAACACAGGCTTAACTGTGTACAGGGCTAAATATAAAATCCTGTAAAGGAGTGAAACATAAAATGGCAGTCAAACAAAGGACTGGATGTTAAGTTCCGCTATTTGATCTCCAAGTAGTCTTTGTCAGGTTTGTTGTTGTGTGTTCCTTACTGGGCCTTTCTCTGATATCCTACTCTCTTATGTTTCTTTGGAGATTACTTGAACTTCCCAATCTTCTCCATCGTTCTTCAAGTGCATAACACAACACGATGGCTCCCCCCTCTGCATTTACCTTTCCTTGTTAGGTCCTGTTGCAAAATAATATCAAGATGCTTAAGCAGATGGTCCCAGTTGTATTGTTATCAGGGGTCTGTTACCTATTAGCACCCCTGATGGTGAATTTGAAGTTGGATATTTTATCCAAATGGTACTATACCATAATCATCAAGTTCTTTCCCAACTATTTGGGGTTGGGCTCTTCAAGAAGTTTATCAAAATGGTACTAATTTTTATTAAAAGGAATTTGATCAGAAGCTCCCAAATGAGCATTATATACATTCTTTTGAAAATATATTTGATCCATAACAATAATATTTTTTGCTCTACTCTAAAATGGCTACTTGTTTAGTTGTGAGTTAACCTTTAGAATAGGACTGAACTTGTGTAAGGACATAAAAGGCAGTCAAGAAATGATTTTTTTTTCTTTATTAGAGGAACACTCCTTTCAGATGGTATAACTGATGTCTTGGTTAGGTGATGGACTGTCTACAAAGGCTGGATTATACACCTTATGCTAGCATTATTCACTTATTGTGAAGATTCTATTTGAAAGGCTCTCATGTTTTATGTCTATTACTTATCTTTCAACAGGTACTTGTATTACAACTGAGGAATGTTTATTGAACCCAAATCGAAACCCTGATATGAGTAGAGAAGAGATAGAAGATGAGCTAAAGATGTATCTTGGGGTCAGAAAAGTCATTTGGCTGCCCAGAGGGCTTTATGGTAACTATAAATATTTATTCTTTATATTTTATCTTTTTTCTTAACTCCAATTTTCTGAGTTCAAACTCATGGTTGACAAGTTATCTGTAAAATTGAGACTGTGAATAGCTTCTGCTAAACATTAGCTTGTAATAAAAGAAAGAGAAAAACAAATGATCAACAATTTTGGCATATCCTGCTCAACTCTTGATAAACTGGAAAAGTTGAAACGAAAAGACTAAATATACATTTTCCAACTACAAGCTGCATACATGTCCATGAATTTTTAGGTGCTATTGTTGTAACATGAGTTGGATGTGGTGACTCATTAATAGGTTGGCGAGGATGGCGGACCCAGTATATAAAGCTATATCAATCACTTTCCCCATGCATAGTGTTCACCAATTACACAAGAATGTAGTGATGCATACCATAATACTCCTAACAGTTATAATAAGATTTCCCCACCGACAACTTGTAGACACCCCACCTCTCAACACTCCACAGAGAGGCCAAACATCGATTTACATGATACCACTGGATCCTGACATTCCAAATGTCTTAAAATCATGACCATTCACAGATATCTAGCATCACCATTCCCCAGGAAAACTAATGGCTAGCCAATGACCATCAGTTTGATCAGATGGTTGTTAAGTAGCTGTACTTTTCAGGACAAGCCCCAACCAGTTTAGGGCCTTAATTTAGACAGCTAATCAGATTATGGTTAATTGCACTGCTGGTTATTATCCATCTCTTTGGACTGGATAGCCAG
The DNA here is from genome assembly GCA_025769935.1 of Phoenix roebelenii. Lineage (NCBI taxonomy): Eukaryota > Viridiplantae > Streptophyta > Magnoliopsida > Arecales > Arecaceae > Phoenix > Phoenix roebelenii. The sequence goes on from JAOXJJ010000590.1 coordinate 52,125, forward strand.
TTAGTTGCCACCTGGTTCTTCTTCCAGAACCTCTTCATTGGGTAAACTTCATCAGAATTCATGATTTTTGGCACTTCTGCAAATTTTCTACGAGTTTTCTTTAATCTCACATTGGACATGAAACTAGTCAGCCTACCCTAAAGACACCATAAGACACGCCTCCTTCCAGGGCCAAAATCATCAGATATTTTCTGAGTCATTCGTCTTATACTAGTAAAAAGCTCAAGTCAGGGGAAGTGAAATGGCCAAATAATTGAAGCTTCCTTCAGCTCTGAAGGATACAAAAGACTCAACAGTGTTGAAGGGAGTGAAGACCAGACATCAGCATATTAGGGGGATTCTTTTTCTCTTTTCTTCCTTTTATAGTAATTAATTTTTCTAATTTTGAGTCTTTTGCTTACATAGACCAGTTAGTTTGTAGCATAAAATCTAGCTAGTCTTTTCCTTTGGGTTTTTGTTGGGAAGAAATAATGGGGTCCACTATCCAATAAATCTTCTTGTCACATATTCTTTTCAATTATTAGTAGTTCCAGGTTACTCCTTGTCCTAGTTTACTACTTTCTCTAGTTCCTATTCTTGTCTATCTTCCTTTTGCAATATCAAATGTGAAGGCCCCTAGACTGTGAATATCCTTGTCCTAGGGAGGTTGGATTCAGAATGTTAACAAATCTATGTGGTTTGAATTAAAAACCTTGAATCAGCTACAAATAGGCAGCTGGACGTTGCACAGTCTTAAAGTCTATGTGGGATCTAGCTTGAAGGTTTGACTATCACATTTAGAAGAAATCTTCCACTGATATTAGAGTTCACTGCATCTGAGGTCCTGCAGCACCCCACCCTCCTAACTTGTCATTTATCCTTTTAGATACTGGTTGCATAGTATAATGGGGATATCCTTCTAAACATAGGTAGGTAAATATTTATGACAAAGCAAGTGATAGTCTATCTTTGCATGCTTCTTTGGCTCATGAAAATCCAGAGAATTCGCAATCCAGAGAGCATTCCATTTACAAAAAAAGTGACATGTGAAAGTAGGAACTGCAGCATCTATGGAAGTACTCTAAGAACATGATACTCTATCTATTAGATCTCTGTGATATCCAAGCTCTTGATAATATGTTTCTGTATGTTAGGAGTTCTGATTTTTTGTCAGGAAAAGGGAAAGGATACTAGTAGTAATAAATGAAACATTCTACCAAAAAAAAAAACATGAGCTTTTTTGTTCACTCTATTGTTTTGCATAGTTTCTGATTCTATATTACTGCTGATTATATTTGCCAACATACTCTCTCTCATGATTGCTAAAGTACAAGAAATCTTCATGGTATGTTCTATCAGTCAAGCAAGCATGAAGTCTTCACTTTAAATGCTTTTTACATTGTTTTCAGTTCCTATGTTTGAAATTGTGTGCTAAATCTGGTATCACAAGTTATGATCCCTGGGCTCCTTGTGATATGCATTCTTGCACTACCATTTTTATGTTTTCAATCAAACAAAAGGGAAATATAGAATATAGGTTAAAACATGTACCTAGCTGAAAATTTCCTTCTGCCTAAAGGTCTATCAATGTCGATGACTTCTATTTTTTTTCAAATTTCCCCACGTGTATGTTGTTAACCTGTAAATGATAACAGATCATGCAGCCTTTCAATGTCCTGGTTTATGGCTATAACTTATCCCCCATACAACATTTTATATTATGTCTTTTGCTCATATGATCTGAAAATGATTCCTTCTCTTACGTTTTACTCTTTTTTTTCTTTTTCCAGTGATTTTTTTTTTTAACATGGCTTGGATTTCATACCTGTTTTGTTACCAAAGTTTTTTTTCCATTTTCTCTTGTATAACAAACCTTTTGGCCTCTATTATCCTTGTAGAGCTCTTATTTATATAACTTTTGTAGGTGATGAGGATACCAATGGTCATGTTGACAATATGTGTTGTTTTGTTAAGCCTGGAGTGGTGCTTTTGGCATGGACCGATGATGAGTTGGATCCCCAATACAAACAGTCAGTTGAGGCTTTGACAGTTCTCTCCAACTCGACTGATGCCATTGGTAGAAAAATAGACGTAATCAAACTCCATGTGCCTGGGCCGCTTTATATGACAGAGAAAGAAGCAAACGGAGTTGATAATTCGGTTAGTGAGATGGTTTTAACTAATATGCAATGCTTTTGTATTAAGTTGAAATTATTTCTTGCTAGTGGTCATAAATGCCTTCAGCTGATTTGAGTAGTTTATATGAGTGGAAGCCGATGCATTAGGGAATTTAATCTGTTCTGCTGTTCTTAATTAGGTTACACACACAGACACAAACATATTGGAAGGGCAAGCAAGAGTTGACCTGGGTTCCTACCTCTTTGATTTGAGCCTAATCCTTCTATTATGATACCTAGTGGCATCTCTGTCTTGATACACAAATCAGTTATTAATGGAAAATGAACTATATGAATGTACATGATGTCACTTAGTTTAAAAAAAGGATGATGCGATGAATGTTTTCATCTTGGCTATCTTGTCCTATTCTTCATGTGGAAGAAATTTTTTTTCTAGATTCTCCTGATGTTCACATTAATACTGAGAAGAGCACAAGTATCCATGTGTTCATAGAGCCTCCACAGGATGCACCCTGCGAATGTGTTTTTATACACGAGCATATTTGGAGTGTAGGTGCTTTTTGAACCAAGTGAGCAGGCATTTTACTAGGACTTCCTATGCATCATATATTATCTTCTCTTTGCTACTTTTAGTTAAACACCATTAATGTCTTATCCTCCTGCATGATTTTGATTCCATTTGAATTTTTTTGTTTTATTTATTTCTTATTACTTTTTGGGTATTGAACATCTCGTCAAACCTAAGAACTAAGAAGTAATCAACTTCCCCACCTTTTTGAGCTGCCACTCGTAATTTATGGTGAAACCCATCTGAGAGTTCATATAAGCTGCTTAAATTGCTTACTGAATTTTCATAGAAGACCTTCCACAATTACATGCTTGTTCTGATATTAGACTCCCTTAATCATAGATCAAACAGGACATGGTCTTATCACATATTTAGACACTGAGGACCTAATCAAACTCACTTGGAGAGATACCGGGGAAACAAAATCGTTTAATAACTCCTCTTATTTGCTTTGCAAATACCTTCGCAATATTGCTTTAAATAGTGAAAAGCAATTTTTTTTTGGGATGTTTGTCTGAGTTGTTAGTGTGTTTTCAGAGGCCTACTATTGTGCCTATAGCTTCTTTCTTTGGCAAATTTGGTCCACAGAATGGTTGGTGGCAAGCTAGGAAGCATGGACATGGATGCACATATGGACACAATAAGATAAGGAAATGCTAATAAGGGAAATCTTGAAACGTAGGACATGATATAGCTAGGACATGTAAAAGAAACATATATATTTGGTACATAGACGTCTGTATCTATATGTATACTATATATGACCATTTATGTGTGTGTGAAAACATCCATAAACATGCTTTTGGTGGCATCAAATTCTACAAGCTCATCATTTAGTTATCATTCAATTCTAAAAGAAATCATAATTTCCAAAACTGACTCACAATTCAAGGTTAACATTGAAAAAGGAAAGCAAATGTTCTTCTCCTCATTTTTAGATGTATCAAGAAAATATCTCGAGCGTATCCAGGAACTATCTAAAGTGTTTTTTTTTTGTTTTGAAGAATATGATATTTGATAACATATATCTGAAAAATATCCGACAAGTCTTCGTATGCGGCAAGTATCTGATAAGATCAGATGTGATTTGAGGTATCCATGCTTCTAATATTTCTTCTTTCATTTGTCTCTTGCCAGTGCAGTAACTTGAAGTGCTATATAGTAATTCGGTATGCTATATTATGCAAGGTCTACTATGCCGGTACCAGATACCGTACCGGTTGTCTGGCGGTACGAGTCGATATGGGCCGTGCCAGACCCGTACTAAGAGAGGAAACCTGCCGGAGCCGGAGAAGGAGAAGAGAAAGAGAGCGAGTAGGGGAGGGAGAGAGAAGGAGTGGCGGCGGATATCGGCAGAGGGCCGCCCGAGGGGAGGGGTGGAGGCCGGGGCTGCAGCCGCGTCCCTTGTTTCTTTTGAAACAGGGGATGCGGCTGTGAAAAAATTTCGGAATTTTTAAGTGAAGTCGGCAAGCCGCAGCCCCCTGTGGCCCTTCGTCGGCATCCGCCGCTACTCCTTCTCCCTCGCTCTCTCTTTCTCATCTTCTTCTTCAGTTCCGGCGGCGAACCATTTTCAAAGCCGAAACCGTAGGAACGACTTGGAACGGGCGGAGCCGTCCGGTTCGGAACGGTTCCGATTCCATGATATTATGTGCTTCTTATTTTCCTCTGTCATACTTCTCCCAGCCTAATTTTTCTTTTCTTTTCCATGTGTTTCTATATTTGTCAAACCTTATATCAGATTCATCCATAAACATAGCAGATCTCAGCAAAATTCCTACCAGACTCTTCATCCACTCCATATATTTTTGTATATTGTTTCCTAGTAATCCTTACCCTTGAGTACCTATACCTTATCAGACCTTTTTTCTCTGTCTTAGATCTTTTTGTTGAAACTCTGTAAAGCATTGTGTTAGCCCTCAATTCTGATATTATTTGTGCCACAAAATCCAATCTCTTGCTAATGAAATTTTAATCTCTAGAAATCGACATTTCCTCAAGTCTTGATTCTTTTTCCTCCAGATTTTCTGAACCACTCAGTTCAGATAAAGTTTTTTGAACAGCAGAAATCCTATGTTTTAAACCTCGGTTACTTCTAATTTTTGTATCCTCAACCTATTGTTTCATCAGCAACTTGTGGAGCAAGATAGTAATTGCAGTCATGTCTCTCTAATTCTGAATTAATTTAGGGAAAAGCTGTCTGTAATTGCTTAGAAAAGGTTTTATGGGGCTTTTATTTTTGAAGCTATGACCAACTAATGGGTATGGGCCTGATTGATCGGTTACACCAGTAGTTTAGAGAAGATAGTTGTGGTTTGGATATTGCTAAATTTATTGCCCTTATTATTGTTCAATGCTTGATAGCTAGTTCCGGGATGCGCTCTTCTAATTTCGGGAATGATAATCCATTTTTTCCCGGACTACGATCAAAGGGCAGGGGGCCCGATACACCGCCCGGCAAATTCAAACATAAATCCCATTTCTTGGGGGGATATATTCAAAAGAAACCTCTATCGTTTCAAAGAAACATCGAGGAAATAAAAAATAACTTAATTGCAGATTAAAGTCACTTAAATTATCTTGGGAGTTGGAAAGGAGAGATTGTCTCGTGCACAAATGCAGTAAAAAACTTCTCATCTCTTGTATATGGAGATGGTGTAAAATATATGTAATTCAGACTATACTATTCTGCAGTTACTCTATTTCTGGAAGGTTTGTCATTTAAATTCTCCAATCATCAATCTAGTGGAATTTGAGTATCCACAGTTTACTCATTACAGGGGGCGGATGCAAAAGCAAGATTGGCGGGCACTAGGTTGGCGGCTTCTTATGTAAACTTCTACATTGCCAATGGTGGAATTATAGCACCAGCATTTGGTGATGAGAAGAGGGACCAGGAAGCTTATAATGTCCTCAAATCAGCATTTCCAGGTCATAAGGTAATATAGAATTTCTATTTTGCTGTTCTATTGTTTTCCTGTGTGACCTGAGAGATTCTATAGTAAGAAACTCATATGAGTAATATAACAGTGAAGATTTTACAAAAAAGTGTTGTCAATTCAGTTTAAGGAGTTACTTTTCTGGATTCTAAAATGTTTAAAGATTTGACTGAGTGTATAGTCTTTTGATGGATCTTAAAAGAAATAATAAACTGACTAAACATGCATCTCAATCATTGTTGGCCAGCCGTGTGAATTTTGTGTGGACTTATCCGATTGGTGGACCACATATTGACTTGCCTTGTTGAGGGAATTATGAAAATGATGGATTTGTACATGTTGTGCCTACCTCAGTTGCCAAATGCGAGGCAAATTGCAAAACTGTTATGAACTGGAATGTGCAATAATTTACTCAAATTTCAGCTTTTCATATCATATGGATCGCTTAAATTCCACTTCCTTTTTTCTTTTCCCTTTTCCTTTGCCATCTATTAGATTGCCACCTGAATCCATTCGGAATACTCTATTGTATAAATTAACTATTGAAATCTCTATTATCATTATAATTCCCTGTTTATTAGTAGTAATATATTTATACTTCCAGAAGTGAACTTGACTGATCTGTTGAGGAGCTTAGATCCTATTAATGATAAAAGAGTTGATGGAGCTGTAATCCATAGCCCAAACCTAATGAACAAGTGATATATATAATCATGGTTATTATATTATTCATATAAAAACTAGGTGGCTCCCTTTAAATGCAGCATTTCATTGAATGTAATATACAAGAGTAATGATTGTGTCTTATTGGAGATTTTGTTTTTTTTTTTCATCAGCTTAGCATTTGATACATAGAACTAACGCCTTGGGTCATAGATATGGTTTTCCAAAGGATATCACTCAATCTTTTTTTGATCCTTTAGCTATCCTTTAATTAATTGTTATGGTTCCCTTGAGAAGATGCATAAGTCTCATATTTTTTTGATTTCTACAAATTTAGTTCATATGTTCAAAATAATCTATAAATTGGTTGGCCCCCCAGGTTGTAACGATTCAAGGTTCAAGGGAAATTTGTCTCGGAGGTGGAAATATTCATTGCATTACCCAGCAACAGCCAGCATTTCCTCGCATGGACGTGAAGAATTAGATCTGAAATGGATGATTCAAATATTTTACCGTTTTGCCAAATAAAGGTTTTTCTCTTCATTATGTATCAGGCATGATAATGAGCAAAGAACAAAACTTTTCATTTTATTTGAAAATTATGAAGTGTCAGAGATTCTCCACCATTGATCATTTAATAAGGGTTTGCTGCAGTTTTTGAGGGACATCATAATCATATACGTCTAAAATTTATAATGAAAATGGTCTCTGCAGATGGTTAGATCTGCATGGAGTTTGGAGCTCTTTTCGAGCAATCTATATGGGATGTTACTAATTGCAGGATGTTGCATATGGGACTTTATTTTTTAGTATGTCATGACATGTGAACACGCTAACGCATCATCAAAGTTCACTAAGTTAACATATGCATATATGTTCCTCTTTAGCTTATGTCCATTCATGTGATCATTTTTGTTGTTATCAATGTGAATCTGAGATTTTATTTTGTGAATAATTTCTGTGACTTGAGCCTGGGTAACGAAAGCCATGATGTGGCCTTCACCTTTGTTGTTGGGACATCACCCCATGATTATTATGGCAGTCTCTTATGTTTCCCCAGGTTTTCCATTAGTGCAGGCTCCTTACAGCTATAACGTTTGGTGCTTTATTTCGCAATTTAAGTTGAAATGACTCATTTATAATTCAAAAAATGTGCAACTATTATTTGCAAAATAGATCTGCTCATATCGGAAAATGAAAGGTACAGTTAGGGGTGTAAATGAACTAAGCTTGATCGAGCTTCAGTCTTATTAAGCATAGTTTGAAATTAATTTTGTCTTAAACTTCAGAATCAAGTTTAATTTGTTTACCATTGTTTCAAGCTCAATTCTAGCCCAGTAGATACAACCCAAGAGGGGGGAGGGTGAATGTGAGACCCTGGAACTGGGCCCGGTCCATTTGACCGGCCCAGTTCCAGGCACCGGGATGGAAGGATCCATCCCGAAGAAGAAAGAAGCCCTGTTTTAGGGCTCCTCCTTCTCGTTGAGGCCGGATGAAGAGTAGCCGCAAACCTCGAGTCTCCTCTTCGTCCTTATGTAGCCGCCCGAGAGGGAGAGAGAGGGAGTCGAGAAGCCAAAGCACGGACGATCCTTTTCCTCCTCCGTTTGCCGTCGGAGAGAAAGAAAGCCACCGGTCTTCGTCGGGGTTGGGGTAAGAGTCGCTCGCCTTCTTCTCCTCTTTTGATGCTTAGCCACGATGTAAGGTGGTTTGGAGCTGGCCAAGTGCCGGATTTGGGTCCAAAAGAGGGTTTCGGCCCGTAAGCTTGTCGCAATAGCGTGTTCGTCGCCGCCAGCCGCTGGGGGGTGGTCGGGCTTGCTCCGCCACCACCTGCCGCTGTCAAGGCCGGCCGCCGCGACCGCCCTTGGGTTCGATCGAGAGGAAAGAGGATGGGGCGGCAGGGGGTGACGGATCCCCTATTTCGCCGAAGGAGAAGAAGGGAGTCGGGAGAGAAAAGAAGAAAGAAGAAAGAGAAAAGAAGAAAGAAGAAAAAGAAAAGAAAAGAAAAAAAAAAGAAGAAAAAAAAAGAAAGAATAAAAATAATACTAATAATAAAATAAAGGGTGGAGGGTGGTTTACGGGTATGAACCCGAACCCGAACTCGGGGTGCCAGGCACTTCTGCAGGGTCGGCCATGGGGAAATATTAAATTTAAGTTTTTTATATACACTGTGATGAATTTTAAAAGAAAAATATGATTTTTGAATATTAGGTTTTGCGAGGAATTTGTGAGATTAATTGGATTTGTTGGGGATCGCGTTCAATGTAAGTAATGAACTGCTTTCTCTGGACTCTTCATTTATATAATATTATTTTTGCATCG
>JAOXJJ010000590.1:60827-94815 GCA_025769935.1 Phoenix roebelenii
TTTCTTCTTGCAATACAAATATTAGTAATTATACTTCAAGGTTTTGTGATCATCAAAATCAATCTTTGGGTCAGCAAAGCTTAATCTTAAACTGAGTTGAACACGAGCCTAATCGTCCAGCTTGATAATTCTAAGTTGTCCTGAAATTAATTCAAGATTGATTCGAGTTTTTCTCAAGTTAAGCTACAGCTACTGGGTTCGTTCATTTGACATCTCTATGTAGGCTTGCATTGCTCATTGATTGATCTTGAAATAGTTACATGGCAAAGAATTGCACTTGAGCAATGCTATTGCAGCACAGAAGATACACAAAAGGGTTATACAAGCAAGCAAGTAGCTCTCTTATTGCTTTCTTTAGAACTTGCACTATATAGGTTTTCATTACTAGCTAACATTTTAAGAGATTAAAAGTAACATCTATTGGCTGTTATAATAGGATCTGTTTTATATGTATGTATGTATGTATGTATGTATTCATATATATATATGTATATGTATATGTATAGATTAATACATTAAGGTCTTGCATGAGCGATGCTAGTCCTAGCGTGGATATTTTTGATAATTGAAATAACGGCTTTAAGTTTTGAAATCGGCCGTGTGAGATTTGCTTCAAAGGCTTTCTTTATGGTAGTAAAGAGATTAAATCAAGATTTAGGAACCTACCAAAGTTTTATACAACGATAAGCAGTAGTATCATTCATTAACCAAATTCATATTCAAATTTGTCAATAGTTAAGAGTGCCTAGGGAATTCTTGACATTAATGAAATTTTATTGATAAGATGTTCAATCTATAAATTGGTGAACTAAAGTTTATAAAAGAAACAGGCTCCAATGACATTGTTGGTCATGCATTGCCTTTAGGAAGCAATTAGCAAAATAATTTGCAGCAATTAGAAGTCGGCATGCCTAGCTAACTTGTTGCATATTCCTGCCCTCTCTTTTTTTAATCTTTTTAATCAATCTGGGACAACCAAGCTGGAGAAAAAAGAATTCAGAGATAATTTCAGAACATATAAAAGCATCAATATTTTTCTTCGTAAAAACTTTAATATTTCCAAAAAAAATCCTTATATAATTTTAATTTTTTTTAGTAGCCAAAACTCTTGTAATACCCTATAATCTGCCAAACCAAAATGCAAAACTAGCTACCTTTGAGTTATTTACCTATTTATTTCGATTAAATTGGTGTAGTTGTAAGAGCAACTTAAAACTGAAAACTTATAAACTTTTTCCTTCCACTTTTGATGTCTAATATTGCTATAATCTCTCCTGTGCCATTGGATCTATATTGGGATTGGAACTCCTGTTAGAATTTCACTACTAAAACACTATAAACTAGGTCATAGCTTGCATGCCCTGATAAAATGCTCTATGTTTAGTTAGAGTAATTAGAGCTGTTGCTGGAAACTGGACCTGGGGGTGACCGTCGGCTGACGAGGAGGAGCTCTGGTGAGAACTGATGGGCGGCGGATCGTCGGCGGGCGGCGTCCTCCGGGAAGACCTGCAAGAAGCCGGTGGCCGGATTTTCCGGCGCCGGCCCGCCGATGCCTAAGTCAGAGGGGGCAAGTGTAGATGAGGAGAAACAGCATATGTCGAGAGTTTTTTTGCCTTCCAGCCCTCTCTAAAATGGAGTTGTTCTCCTTTTATAGAGGGGCGCTGGGTTACTTGTGAGGTGATGGAACGAGATCGTCGTACAATTGAGCATGCCGCACGAATTGGTGCACGATCAGGCGAATTAATGCTGTCGTGGGAGCGAGGTCGGAGTCAGAAAATTGTCACGGCTGACTGGGCACAGCCGAGCTGATTTGCCGTGGAGGACTGAAGATCCGTAGATAGCAGGTGCCATGCGCATTAATTATTGAGTAAGCTGGAGGTCTTCAGGAGCCATGCGTGATGATGATTGAGTAAGCCGGAGACGCGTATTAATTGTGGAGTAAGCTGGAGGTCTTCAGGAGCCATGCGTGATGATGGTTGAGTAAGCCGGAGACGCGCATTAAATGCTGGGGGCGATGGCAGGTTATGGTCTCCGATCGGGCTATGGAAGGATGTGACCGCGGTAAGTAAATGGAGAGGTCGGACTTCCGAAATGGTGAGCTCGGAGGTCGGATATATCTGAGGTCGGATATATCCGAGGTCGGACGTATCCGAGGTCGGATGTATCCGAGGTCGGACGTATCCGAGGCAGGACAACTGGTTAGGCGCCGGGTCGGAAGCTCGGAGGTCGGACGTATCTGAGGTCGGGCGCCTCCGAGGTCGAGCACCTTTGAGGTCAGGCGCCTCCGAGGTCGGGCGCCTTTGATCGCGTGTTCCTCAACGTGCTCACGTGCTTTGGGGCGATTTGTATTACCCCAACAAGAGCTATGTTAATTTAAAACACCATTGTAATTCTTGTGTTTAGTAAATTCAGCCATAATAATAAGGTCCACTTTCGAATTTAAATTTAGATGCGTGGCCCTACCGGCATGGATAATGATCATAATGTTCCATTGTGACATCATGCTCATCAAATTTTCAATTTATACGTCCAAGTATATAGCTGTGCACACTAATATTATTGCTACCTATCTTTTATATCCATTTAATGGATGAAAACTAGACTTTTAAAATATATATATGTTTTCCGATAGCTTTTATAATAAACTATGATTAATGATATAATTTCTTGATCTAGAATATTAATTATCAATTTTATATTGGTATGATTGAGGTCTCAATCTTTTCAAAATGAGAGCAGACAAACCCCTACAACAATGCCTCCCAACAAATTCAGAACTTAGAGAAAACTATTAGATTCTAGAGAAAGAACTGAACTCTACATCCATCAAAGGGAGGTGGAGAATTTCCACTCCAAAATCCTTAAGTCATCGAGTTGTAGACTTGGGAACCCCTTTATCTGACTGCTAGTTCGCAACCTAATTATCTTCCTAATAAATTGGCAACATTCACTTACCATAGAATTAATGGAGAAGGCTACTTTGGTTGACAACGGAAGAACAAGTGTTGGGTAGAGTACCTTTTAGTCATGTCTTTCCTTCAACATCGAAATCATGAAATCTTCCTCCTCCAATGCAATCATATGGAGCATGACTCTAAAAGACCAAAGTCACCAATTCATTTCCATTTCAGTTCTGCCACATCTCTAGAATCCAAGTGACAACAAACTTTAGCCACCATGGTTGCACTCAGAATAACAACCTCATGCTAAGATGCAACATGATAAAGCAATCAACTTAAAGTGTAGGGCAAGGGGTTGCTTCCAACAATGAGGATGCAATTTAGAAATAATATAAGCTTGCATAAAGCCTATTGCTCACATTTAGTAGAGTTCATACCATTTTTAAACTAGTACAATATAGCCATTTATCCATATGTATATGTGGATGTATATAGATGGACCGCCACTATTAGTGATTAAGGCTGTATAATAGGTAATATTTGTCTTTACATCGCATTTAGAAGACTGCCATCCCACATAGTATTATGGAATATTCCCAACTACTAAATAGAAAAAAAAAAAAAAAAAGCTATTCTCATCTACCACCTCAGCATATGGCATGATTATATTCTTCTACGAGAATCATATTTAGTACTATATTGATTATATTTTAGTAAGATTTTGAATATTTGTGTAGGTTCAAAAATTTAAATAATTCTATTTGAGTAATTTTTTAAGAATGATATACTCAATAGGTACATATCACACGGGTTGTAATACAATTTGGTATTAATTAAAGAACAAGCATTGAAGAGTCAAATCTTGGGGTTGACTCGACCCTAAAAAAATAATAATAAAATATTTATTGTTTTCCTTAAATTATCTATTTAATAAAACTACAATCTCATTATAATTATTCATAAAAATATAAATTATCAAAATTCGGGACAGAAGAGTCGGGCGCAGAGTGCGGAAGAAGGGAGAGGGAGCGAGGGAGATCGAGGGAGATCTTCTTCTTTATCTTCTCTTTCGACCGAGGCTGAATCGGGCAATCGGAGGGAGGAGGGAAGAGATGGGATGCTCCTTCTCGGGGCTCAACGCGCTCTACAACGCGGTGAACGGGGGCGGCGATGTCTGGATCAACGAGAACCGCTTCCGGATTCTGAGGCAGATCGGCGAGGGGGGATTCGCCTACGTCTACCTCGTTAAGGAGGTCGTCGCCGACGCGCGTTCAGGAGGTGGGCTCGCTGCCAAGGAGTCCGTGCTCCCTTCCCATGTCTCAGGTCGGGGTTTCCATCTCCCCGCTATTTCTCGGGGTTATAGTGCTGAATTCTGCTGCTAGGTTGGCGTTTATGTCATTAATCTTGATTGTGTTGTTATGATTTTAACTATTGTTTCTGTTTCAAGTTGTAATTTGAGAAACTGGGTTTCATTTCTCTCTAATTAATGTGATTATATGTTGTAATTTGGTGGTATTTTAGGAAGAACATCATTTTGTTGGTTTCAGTGCCGTTTTCCGATGTTTAGCTGCCGCATCTGATTATGATTTTTTTTATGTTTTTATGTCTTATGTTTTTCTAATTTCCAGTTGTAATTAGAGTTCATGGTTTTCCTCTATGTATGATTAGTGTGCAATTTTTGTGAAAATTTTAACAGTAATGATGCATACTGGTCCATGAGCACGCTGATTAGATAGTGTAGTCCAGGGGTTTCTTAGGTTTCAGTGCAGATAAATAGTTAATCATATACTTGGTTTCTTAAACCTTGCTCAACTGTCAGTACTATTTATCTCAGAGAAGTTGCAGTTCCCTCTCTCAAATTTGTTTTTTTTAACTATAAGTTAATATTTTTTAATTTCTCCAGCTGGTTATCATTTTCTGACAATATATCTTATTATAACTTCCCTTCATAAAATGAAGATTATCTCTCTGGTAATGGCATTATGGGATTTGCATTTTTAATAGTTAGGCTTGTCCATAATTTTAACTGATAATATCATTGAAACTAAAAATCCCGATATCAATTTTTTCTTACTCTTTGCATCCCATTTTGACATTTTGAATTGTTTTTTTAATTTTTGTATATTCTTCCTATAATACCATTATGTGTGTTTGTCTATGTGCTTGCATTTGCATATCTGTGTACATATGTTGATTGCCATTTATTATGCTATGTAGTTCAAGATTTATACTTGCGTATGCAGCAAAATATTGCCAACTATAATGTTTATGAATTCTCCTTATAAGTTTCTTGACATTTGCTTTAGAAGATGGGACGTATGCTATGAAGAAAGTCCTTATTCAAAGTGAGGACCAGTTACAGTTGGTGAGGGAGGAAATCCATGTTTCTTCTCTTTTTAATCATCCAAATCTGCTTCCTCTTCTCGATCATGCAATTATTGCAGTTAAGGTAACTCTTCAGAATTGTCCTCTTCTGCATGTCCTCTTTTTTTTATGTGTGTGTTGGGGGTGGGGGGTGGTGGGGGGCATATAGGCAGTTCAGTTTAACCCAACAACATTCTCAAGAAGTTTACCCAGACCCTGAAGTTATTAATTTATTTATTATATCATCCCTGTGATTTGCAATCATGACGTTGTTCAACCTTTTCAACATTTTTTCCTTCATGCAATATTGATTGTAGCACACTTGATATATCCAAATTTTTCTTACATCATTCTTCACTGTTTGGTTGTAATGAACAAAAAATAAGATAGATTGCCAGCAGGAAGGGAATAAAAGCCTTACCTCTACGCAACAGAACTTTTTTTTTTAGAAAAAAGAAAAACTCGAGCCAGTGTATCCATGTGAAGCATGGCACATGAAAACAAATTGTCAGTTACCTGTATCTTCAAATTAAATTTTTCTATAATTCTCTTGAAGATCATTCGCAAGCTTCTTTTTCTAGTTTTTAAATCTTCTAGTGTCCATTTTTTCCTCTAAAGGCTCCAACTGTCTTTTCTTCCTTTTGAACCCGAAAAACAGCTAAGACAGTTCCATATCCTTTTTCTACACCATGATCTCACAACAATTACTCTTCAACCTTAAACAAATTTGAAACAACTAAAATCAATGTGATATGTTTTATTTTTGTCTTACATATGCTACATATACTAACTAAGCACTGACTAGAGATAGTCCTTTAGACATCTTACTCAAGCATTCAGATACAATAACTTTCACTAAGAAGTCAACAACTGACTGGAAGAATCAGCTTTATAGTTGATCTATCATAGCTTGAGAATGTACTGATGTATAACATTTTTGTCTTAAGTTGATGTGAAGCTCTTAGATAGTTGCTAAATTCTTCCCTAAAGTAACTTGTGAGAAGAGAAGGGCTTGCTGTAATGCCTGGAATGCAAGTTGGTTTGCAGGGGAATCTTATGATATAGGGGAGGAATCTTTCGAGATTCCTATAGAATTGAAAATGATTGCCAACTTTGCCATTGTTGTGAGACTAGTTATATCCTATGCTTACTCTTGCTAAAAGCAGTTCGAATTGCCTTCCTAGTGCTTTTCAGCAGGGATCTCATGATTCATATTGTTCTAGAAATTCCAGCAGTTCAGTGTTACAACTTATCATAAGAAGGTTTCAAGACTCGTTTCTAGTTTGTTTTCTGAATAAAAAATTTAGTATTATTATAAGAACCACAACTGCCAACACACAGCACTGGGAAAGTCTAGCCACAACTTTTATGCTGCTACTTAGTGGAAAATATTCTTCTGGAAGATGTCAATAGTGCCATTTTCTACTTAAAATTAGAATATCTGTTTGATAATCAGCACAATTTTTTTGCTTTCTCACCTGTTTCATCAACTACACTCCCATATCTCCCAAATTTCTATATTGTGGTCTTAACCCCCAGAACAGTAATATGTTCTTGAAGTAACTGAAGCATATCCATCATATTTTTCTCTTCTGGAGAAGGCATTAAATTATGCTTCTCTGAAACCCTAATATCTTTCTTGGATTTTGAATAAGATAACTTCTAAACTTGATACTTCAAAGAAGGAACTTGTATCGATGCCTCCTTCCTTGAGTAGTCAGAAGTCATGGGGCCTTTGTTTCTTTTCTGTTGTCATATAAGAGACCCTTGTAATTGTTATGTATCGGCATCTAGCTTACTAGTTTAATTTCCACATTAAATTTTCAATAATACTTTCAGATAGCTAGATTAATGAATGTCATCAATGGGATAGGCTATACTTGTAATAAATCTAGTATATCAACATTATGGAAAACTGTATATTCATCTTATTGAATAATAATTGGTTCTCATTTGTTTCACATTTGTTTTTTTATAATCATTACAGTACTAGTAAAAAATGCTATACTTTATGATGACATCAGCTGCCGCAAAATCCAGTTTTCACTAACTAATAATTGAGAATTTATACACATAAAGACCTGCACACAAATATCTACGAGTATATAACTTGAAAGGCTTCGCGCAGGCTTCACCGGCTCCCAAGCAAGTGAAGTTGCACTTTATTTATTTCTCCTGAGAGATGCAAATCCCCCTCTCCATGTGGACTTCTCAAAATGCACTTTATTTATTTCTTCCGGGACACGTAAAAACCCCCTCCTTGTGTGGATTCCTCCAAGAGCATTTTATTCTCTTTAAGAAATTCAACTAAGCTATCTAGATTAGACTGGGGTGGCATCATAGCCAACCATAAAACCGTTTTTTTGTATTAAGCACGTGTGGTGCTTGGGCCAGATGCTAATGTATATAGTTTCAAACTTTCAATACTAATAGGTCATGTTACAGTTAGTGCCATGTTAGATGGTTCTAAAGATCTAGATGACCTTGTTTATGTTATTTTTTTTTCTTTTCCAATCTATGGTATTCTTGCGGTCCATATAGTGATTAAATTTCTTATTCTATATGAAGGAATGCTCCTTTAAATCATCCACATTACATGATTAAGTTCCAACTACATTGCAATTCAAGAGAAATAATTATTGCCAGTGTTTGAATCTCTGTCTTGTTATCTAAATTCATAGATAGGACAAAATTTACCTCTAGATCTTGTTTGTCTTATGCACACTTCATACAGTTATTTAACAATCATGTGTAATTATACTTCTAGGGTCCACAAGGAGGATGGAACCACGAAGCATACCTCTTATTCCCAGTTCACTTAGACGGGACTTTGCTGGACAATGCTAAAGTTATGCAAGCAAAGAAGGAATTCTTGTCAACAGTCACTGTTCTGCAAATTTTCCAACAGGTGGCTCCCAATATCTGTTTTCTTCATTTGTTAATTTATTTTTGGATGTCATAATTCTGGCATTAGAATTTGAATAAATATTATTAGCTGCATCATGTATTCTTCATATTGATATATTCCATTATTATTTAATAGTGAATCTTTTAAATATCTTTCACAATTGAAATTTCTTGTCATGGTTTTTGAGGGTATGCTATTTCAAGTTTTTAGTTGGGGTCATGGTATAATTTGCCTTGCAATCAAGTCTTGGAGTATGGTCGCACCTTTAATTTATATATAAAGAAACCAAAAGCTCAAGTAGGGCAGATTACATCATTGTGATTGACATATATGGTTTCAAATGCTTGAAATTAGGATTGACTAAGTGCTTAATGAGCTAAAAAATTTCAAATTAAATTGAATTAGTAAACTTATTGCAAATCGAAAGATTGACAAAGTGAAAAATCATAAGTTGCTCTGATAAGAAGGTTGATCCAGATAATCTGGATATCATCATATTGAGATGCAACTAATGCAATTCATGCCTCGACTTTGAACAATGAAGTTTGCTTAGAAAATGATAAGAAAGGTCAACATAGATGACAATATTCACATTTAGTTGTTTCCAAGGCACCTGAAGATTTAAGTTATGTTGTTCGTTACACTTTGTAGAATTTTATGATGCTTGGTATACTTCATATCGCACAACCAAGAGTGCATCATCTTTCCATGTCAATGTTTTACATTTTGATAAAAGACACCATGCCTAAACATTGTTTCAAATTAAGGCATTTTAACTTCGTTGAGTTTGTACAGCTGTAAATTTTATGCATACATCTATAGAAAATGAGGATTATTATCTCAAGCTTTTACTGGTTACAGTGATTTCTTATGATGTGTACTGCAATTTTATTTCTTCTCTATTGAACCTGTGATTTTGTTTCTTGGCTATTGTTTTCTAGATAGTGCATTTCAGTTAAACTGCTTTTTGAGTTATCAATAGTAGCATGTTGGTTGTTATGCTTGCTGCATCTACATGCACCCACTGGATATTTGTGGCAGTTAATGAAGGTTTTTGAACAGCTTTGTGCAGGGCTAAAGCACATGCACAGTTTTGATCCTCCATATGCTCATAATGATGTAAAACCTGGTAATGTCCTCATAACGCATAGAAAAGGACAACCACCTCTTGCAATTTTAATGGATTTCGGAAGTGCTCGGCCTGCAAGAAAGGAAATTCGTTCTCGTTCAGAGGCATTACAATTGCAGGTATGGGCCCTCACTCTATCTTTTCAAGCAAAAGAATATTTTTTTTTATTTGAAGAGTATTCAAGTGTTATTCACCATCAAGTTGTTCCCACCTTCAAATCTTGCTTGTCACCCTAAATTTCTATTCCATCACCCAGACTATTAAGAGGACTTTTCACTTTTGCTGTATTGATGTGTACTGGTCTAACAGCCTGTTTGGCCTGTTTTTCTTACATTCAAGGCTACAACTAATGCTATTATTCTGCTTGTACTAGTACCTAAAACTGTATGATATAAATACCTGGGAAGAGTTTTTCATGATATTTACATGTTGAAAAACAATGATTGGGAGTACCCAGTTACATGGGTGTGAACCAAATATGAAGCTTCTCCTTTAGGACTACAGAAGTTGCTTGGAGATTGAATATACAAGTAACAGAGCACTAAGAAGTTTTTGATCCCTATGTGACAGATGAGTTATGTGAAAGCTAAAGAGAGAGGATGCCCTGCTTATTTATTAACCCATAGACAAAAGTTGTCCTTTCTTGCTCCTTGTACTAAGAGTTCAAGTTTTGACGAGAGCAACATCTTCAGATTAAAAGGTGTTGCTCTATTTGCTTTTTTCATCAACTTCTCTCTAGCACTCTTTCAACTATTGGGGTGATCTTAATGGACATGAAATCTAAATTTTACAATATTTTGTGAAAATATTTTTCTGCTTTGGTGAGATTGCCCAGTACCTGTATGTTGTGCCATTACAGATGATAGATCCAGTGAACCATTTACTTGAAATAACATTCAGCATCAAGGATAGTTCCACTCCTGTACTTCCTTCCATATCTTTTCTTGGGCATTAGGTTGGACAGTATGATATTTAATGATTGTGTAAAGTGTAAAGACTTTATCCATTAGCTTATTCTGGTCCCTTTTGCCTTGTCCATGAATAATCTCTTGTTGGCAAGCACAACACTACATCTCTATGATTTATATTATATAAGTTATTTTGTCATGCATCTCGTCTATGTTAAATGGATGACAATAATTTGCAAATTTTGTTGCATATATGCTTCTAAATTCGTTGATGGTTTACTTGCATTTCCACAATTGATTTAATACTTGCTTTTATTTTCATGTTGTCAAAGCTCTAAGTTGGTCATCCTCTGGCCACTGCAGAAGGACTGAGATCGTTTTCCTTAGAAATGATAGGCTCATATGTTACCAAAAATTAAAGTTGGATGTGCTTTGCTGAGAATTGCATTCTAAGTGGTACACTTCTTGGTTAGCATCATCAAATTGTCACAAATCTGATTTGATTACTGAAAATATGATCTTCCTTTGGAAACATCTCAGGTTTAGAAATTAATTCCAGATCTTTATTCGTGGTTGAGAAGCTTTCCAGAAATCAAAATGGATCATCAGAAGGTTGCCAGAAAATTGAAATAAAAACTGACAATCTGATATGTGACTATGGATCTGGGGAGTAATTTTTAGGTTGGACTGATTTGTGTCTTGCTTTTTGGTGGTTCCAAAACTTGGATAGTTGTACCTCAAGGAAATTTTAGCCGGTTATGATGATTGATCACTTTCCAATTCCATCTAGCTGGTAACCTCAGATTTTAGTATTAGCCTGATAACATTCATGCTTCTTTTTTTGTCCTTCCCTTTCTTGCTGTGCATTTGTTTTCTTCTCCTCCTTTTTTTTCGCTTTTTTTTTGAGTGGAATGGGGGGGTGTTGCATTGGTGTTGTTCTTTCTAGTCAAATCACCTTCTTAAACTGCTGGGTCGAATATTTGCATCTATCATGTTTGCTTGAATATTTTTTGCACTCCTAGATATTTCACTGATGGTCATGTTGATGATTAAATTAATTAATTTTAGTTTAAGTTTTAATTATTTTCAGTCATGTTTTCCTTTTACAGTTACTCATCTGGTTGGCCAAGTGTCACGGCTTTTTTCCATTATCTTATTTAGCACTGTTTTGCCTTTGGCATGCATCAGAGATATGCCTCATCATAAAATGCCTGTTGGCAATTTTTGTGGTCACGTAAAAAGGGAAAAATGGGGATATGTGTGGTTCACAGTTCACACCATGTGTAGGTGGTTTCATCATGCATGCAAAACCAAGACTTCCTATAGCTGAAAGTGATATTACTTGGAAAGCCAATCTATGCAGCTAATCAGTGTTTGATACCTTTGAAATATTTTCTGCTTCTGATTTTCATTTAATACTTTACTAGATAATCTGTTTCCCATTGGAGATGTATAATCAGCATTGACTTGATTAATTAACCTCTTTATTTACTAGTTTTTTGGTTGTATCTTGTATAGGAATGGGCCGCTGAGCATTGTTCTGCACCTTTCCGAGCTCCTGAGTTGTGGGATTGTCCGAGCTACACCGACATTGATGAGAGGACGGATATCTGGTCACTAGGATGTACTTTGTATGCAATAATGTAAGGATTTTTCTGATTCCTTAACTCTCTAAGCATTTACATTTTCACTGTGTATGTTATATTTCTCAACTCACTTATTCATTTGATTTTCTTATTTATTTACTATTTACAAATTATTTTCTTCTATTCTTTTTTATGTTCTGGGGTCCTGCATAGTTTCTGGACTGTATTATGTTAATGTTCTGCATGCACCAGTAAATAAAGATGTCCCAATAACAACTACATCTTTTCCCTTTCAAGGGTGTTTTGTAGCATGGCCTGCATGGGTGGGCGGCTGGAGATTTTGCATATGCATCCCAAAAAAAATCCTTATTTGCATATATAACCTTCTAAAGTTAGAACATTCCTATCTATCTCTCCAAAATCTGAAATTTGCATTTATACACTATCACATTGCATTCACTGTCATTCTAAACTTGACTTTGACTGAGTTGAAAGTTAACACAACTTGTCTGTTAACCTATATAAATATTTTCAAATTTTTGAGGGGCACATTGTTTGTCAAAGTGTTCGAACGATCATTAGATGCTCTCCATTTTTTTAATGCTTAACTGGACTTGTGCATTTGAACAAAAACATTAAAAAGAGTTTACAGAATATTAATATCAACCATTTTACATAAATGATTAGAGGTTCTAAACTATAACAAAAATGACTTGCCTAGTTGGAATCTATTTGCTAATCTTGATAGGGGTAATTGTGTTATAAACAGGAGTAAAACCGGGGGAAAAAACATGGTCATGATGGTTGAAAATAAAATAATATTGAAAAGAAAAAGGAAAAAATAAAAGAGATTAAATAATGTCTAAAGGAAGGATTGGGAACTTTCTTCCATTGATGGTACTATTGAAGTGCTTTGCTTATCATGAGGACAAATACTGTCATTGTGCAAGTGAAGAAAAATACCACTTTAATCAAATCTTATCATACTTGAGTAAAGCATACATAAGAACGTTCTTGGTTATGCAATACCTCGAAAGAAAGAAACAAATTGTAATTGTTAAATCATGTTACTGCATAGAGATATCCTTAACACGGATTGACATATATCATATGTTAGTTATTTGCCACTTGGATGATTTTGCAAACTTGAGTGTAGGCCAGACTAATGATCAACTCCATTTTTCATTGGGAGAAAGTCCCATGCTCGAACCTTGCAAGGTGTTTTTTGCAAGTCATTTAACATGGGAAATACTTCCAACATTTCTATGGAACGGTTGATGGTGCTCCAATTGTTTTTTTTAAAAAAAACTTTTCTAGAAGATCTTTTCATGTCCTAATTTTTCTTATAGATCAGACAAGGTAAAAGCGAGGTCATATTATTTCTTATACTTGGATGGAAATCAGATCGACATTCTTCACATTTGATGCTTAGCTTGCAAAGTTGGCTCACTAATTGCATTGTTACTTGATTAGATCATTAATTAGATTCAACAAAAAGCATGGTATCCTTTTAAACTCGTGGACTTTGTTTCTGCTGGTCCTTGCAGGTATGGTGTTTCTCCTTTTGAGTATGTACTTGGAGAATCTGGAGGCAGCTTGCAGTTGGCCATTATCAATGCACAGATAAAATGGCCCCCCGGTCCTGATCCCCCTTATCCGGATGCTCTCCGACAGTTTGTAGTATGGATGCTCCAGCCTCAACCTGCGGTCAGACCTCACATTGATGATATCATCATTCATGTGGATAAGCTCATTTCAAAATACTTGCCTCAAGCCAAAGCATAATTTTTTATTTTATTGGATTGAATATATGTGAATTATAGTGCAGCTCCCTTTACATGTAAATTTATTTGTGGATCTCTCTTAAAAGTGGTTTCACCATGCTGTTACATGCAAAATTGATTACTTTTGTAGTTCCAGCAGATTATAATTACATATATCTCAGTTTATCTTACTTAACGTACGCAAGTGTTCTGCTTCTGAAATCTAAATTTTGTTCCCTTGTTGAAATCCAAATGCTCCATAGAAAGAGATTGATAAAATTCCCCTTACAGTTTCAAGCTAAATTTTAGAATCATTACATTTAGGTAAAAAAGTTTGTTTCATAATTCAAAAATCCTAAAACTTGATCCAAAAATCAGCTAATACGCCTTACACATGAAGACGGTGATAAATTATAAATTAAAATAATATAGTTTTCAGGAAATGCATTAAGGTTTAAATAGTAAAGGAAACCGGAGGGTGTGGGTGAACCCAAACCCTCAAGGCAAAAATACAAGGATGATCATATGACTCACCCCATCCTGGACTGGTCCTTGCCTTCCTGAAGCCCCAGCAACACTGATATAGAGTAGTCATGCCAAAACAGGACTCCAGCAAGAGATGAAGTCAACAGAGGAGAAGAGGACAATGCATGGAAGGGGGAAAATTTTAGTAACTTAGCTAGATTGATTTGAGCTTGGGGCTGATGGCAAGAAGTTCAGAGGCTTAGAGCTTCATTCTATGTGGTGGTTGTTGGGATGGTCGTGGTTATAAAAGAGAGTAGGGGCAGCT
Source organism: Phoenix roebelenii (assembly GCA_025769935.1). Lineage (NCBI taxonomy): Eukaryota > Viridiplantae > Streptophyta > Magnoliopsida > Arecales > Arecaceae > Phoenix > Phoenix roebelenii. The sequence goes on from JAOXJJ010000590.1 coordinate 75,176, forward strand.
TCCGCAGGTAGCAGAGGCCCTGTTGTGGTTGGCTTGAGCAGAGGAAGCTCCCAAGACAATGGGAAGTAGAAAAGTTTTTGGGATGGGGTATTGACTGGAAAGATCCAGGCGCACATCTCTTTAGTTTCTCAATGATATGATAACCCCATATAATTATATTACCCTTATAACATTAGATGAAGTGTCGGCTTTAAAAGCACTTGGTTAAATTGTGGATATATCTGTCATTCGAGACACGGTCGAGTCAAACAAGTTGAAGCAAGTCACAAGTTACTCATCGAGTCGAGTGAGTCAAATCCGATCCAGAAATCGACTCTTCCATAGTTGAGTTTTTGCCGATCTGAGTTGACTTAGCGATTTTTGAGTCGACTCAGCAAGCTTATGCACCATGATTTGTTACATAACTAGGAGTTCAGTAGATCATGCAAATAGTGCATACAGTGATGCATCTAACGATACCATATAGTTCTTACACAGTACAATATTCATGACCAGTTCTGATATAGCTCCTCAAATTGGCAAGATGCATGGTGATTTAGGGTTGCATGAAATTTCTTTCTGAATCTACACAAAGTGCTGAATTTAAAGCCGAGGATTATAAAATTAGAGTTAAAAGTATCACATGTAATCTATAAATTTTAAAATATCGACAAATAAAAGAAAACTATATATTTTGGAGATCCCTTATTAATATATGATTTTATGGCCAGTGATACCTTCATGTTGAAAATGGTTGAATGAAGAAAGTTAGAAAGCTTGGGGTGGTAAAATGACAACTAAAAAAGTTAAATGTGATCTACAAATTTTTAGATACTTAGAAAAAAATTATATATTTTGAAGATCTGCTATAGATGTATCAAATCCTCTTGACACATGATATTCTCCTATAGAAAAGTGGAAAGTATATTAAAAAAAGAATGTAGCAATTTACAAAAGGTAGGACCCTAGAAAACCAATCGAATGAAAAGCAATGGCCATGGAAATTGCTAGGTTTCATCACCTCTGTAAATAACAAAAATCATGCACCACCTAGTAAAATCGTACAAAATTATCATATGACATATATAAAACAAATAGAAACACAAAGAAATAAGAAGATTAAAAGAAGAATGCCATTGCCATTAAATCAATGAAAACTAAAGGGATTAGGTGAAAATTCATAATTTTTGGTAATAGTACTAGAGCCATGTTTATAGAAAAATAAATCTATATTTGATCAAATTAATCAAAATTAAGTAGGAGGAGAATATTAGCTTTCCTTGAGAACTGCGGATAAAATAAGAATAAGGGAAGTGCCTAAGAGATAGATTTAGAGGTGAATCAAGGTCAAGGTTGCCAATGTCATCAAGGCGATGTAGTGAATGCATGTGTTAGGAAAAAAAATTGGAACCTGAGTGTAAAACTTTCATAAAACAAAGACTGTTGTTTAAAATTTTCTTTTAAATTAAATATGAGTTACCCTCAGCACTCGGGTCGAGACTGATTCAAATGTTATCTAGGATAAACCAACTGTGGTCATCTAAAGTTTGTAAAGTAGTAGGGGTTGTAGTTTAACTTTTCTTAATTGATTAAACTTTAAACTAGCTTAATTATTTGCCTTCTTTTTTTTTTTTGCTAAGACGATGTATTACACAGACCTGATATGAATACAAACCCAAAATCAAAAAATAGAATATCCCTAAACACTCTGGGGACATGAGCCTTCGAGGACTATGGGAGCCTTTTCGAGTGGTCTACCATAAATGAAGCCATCCAGTCCGCTGCACCATTGGCCTCCCTAAAAACATGCTTCCCCACAAAGGCAGAGCAACCACCCACTTGACATCAAATATCCTGAATCAGAGGGTTTGAGACCACAGCACCAACCCATCCCTGGATCCAACTGATCACTGTTGCCTAGTCACCTTCCAACATAAGGGTATCGGCCCTCAGAAAGCTCCGTGCACGGCTGAGATCAGCCCAAGCAACCCTCAGCTTCACCCTACGAATAGAACAAGAGACTAACCGATACCCACCTGTTGCAATCAATCTAGATTCTAGAATCAGGGCCCCCAATGATGAAGTCAACGCCACCCCTCCTTTTACCCTCTAATACACACCCGTCGAAGTTCACCTTGAGGAAGCTCGGAGATGGGAGAACCCATATGATAAAAACCAAACGAGATGCTACAAGAGCAAGTGTAGAGTCTTAGGTGCCTTGAGCTATCAAAGTAACTCTCGGATGGTAAAGGTGGAAAAACTCAACAAATTGTGCCCGCGCTCTCTTCACCACTAGCCTAAGAGGTAGGTTGCTCTCTCCAAAGATCCAACCATTCCTCGCCAGCCAGATGTGGAACACAACATAAGCCGCTAAAGCAGCACCCGATCTATACTGGGGTCTACTCCATTGGCTCCTTAGGTACAGAAGGAAAATGGCCACCAGGATCGATGAAGAGAGCACCTCCTAAGGGATGTTGGTCAATCTCCAGACCTGCACAGCTCTCATGCACTCGAAGAGGACATGATCTACTATTACCTCGATCTCACAGCAAGGGCAAGTCAAAGGACTATTCACCCCCATCTCCTCATAGTAGATTTGGTCAGCAAACGTCCACAAGAGACCTTCCAAAAAAATAAAGCGACTATTGGATGGACTCCTAATCTCCAGACCTAGGCACAATGACAGCTCTGACCCTGCTCTTCCATAAACAGGCTATAAAGATCCCTTATCCGGACTTTTGGGCTACAAGAAGATTTCTACACTCGCACATTCGGGGTCCTAGACTCTAGGACTACAACAGAAAGGACTCTTTTTGTAAGATGCTCCCGAGAAGGGCACTAATCTGACTAGTGTCCCAACCTCTCCCCCCAAGGCTGAGGAGATTACAGACCCATAGTCTATCCCCCATCTCAGTGTTGATAGTGGTCGGCCAGAGACTTAGAGGAAGATCTTCCAACCACGCATCACCCAAAATTGCAACACTCCGTCCATCCCCAATCAACCACCTTGTGTTAGCCATCACCAACACTGCGTAACCACAGATCTCCCTCCACATGAAGGAGCACCTCCAATCCTCACGGATACCCCTCCCATGGGTCCAACTATCATACTTGGCCCACATCATAATGCTCCATAGACTGTCCGGCTCAAGCACGAATCTGGATGCTTGTCTAGCAATCACCACTTTCCTTCTCGCCACCAAAGACTAAAGGCCAAGACCACCATCCTGAACGGGCTAACATATCATACTCCATGCCATGAGATGCACACCGTGCCCGCTTCCATAGGAGTCCTACAGAAAGCTCCTCATTAGCTGCTCAATCCTCCTCAGTATGGTCTTAGGCACGATGGTGTTGGACATGAGATAGACTGCATGGAGCTAAGAACCAATCTTACCAGAATGAGTCTACCCATCATGGATAAAGAAAGAGACTGTCGGCCCCCTAGTCGCTCTTGGATGCTCTGCTCTAAGTGGGAGCACTCCACCCTTCGCAACCTCCATCCAGTTATAGGAATGCCGAGGTAGGTCCCAAGCCCTCCTACTCCTAGATGCCAAGACACTCTCTAAACGTATGCCTCACCCTCAGCTTGATTTTTGGGCTAAAGCACACCATAGACTTGTGCAGGTTCACTCTTTAACCCGAAGCCAGACAGTCGTACTCAAGGATATGTTTAAGTACCACCGCATTCCTCATGGTGTCATGTGTCAGTAACAAGCAATTATCAGCAAAGAATAAGTGAAAGACCGAGTGAGCACCAACAACAGGCACATAGGCCTCCAAATCCTGGTGCATGCATGCAGCTTATAGGGCTCTGAATAGTGTGTCAACACAAATGATAAAGAGATACGACAGCAGAGAACAACCTTGATAAAGACTAGTAGTAGATCGAAAGAAGGGGTTGGGCGTACCGTTGATGAGGATGGAGAAGAATGGGCCTCGCACACAACTCAGAATCCACTAAATCCAAACCTCATGGAACCCAAATCCCTCTAGGATGATCCAAAGAAATTCTTAGCTCATACAGTCGTAAGCCATCTCCATGTCGAGCTCGATTGCCATGAGACCATGCCGACAGAGAGCTTGAAGTAGATCAAACAAAAATTCTTGGGTCATGAGGGCTAATAAGTTTGGATAGAATTGGCTTCAATCTAGTAGCCATGATCCTTGTAACAGCCTTGTATAGGGCGGTACACAGAATGATCTACCTGAAATAACAGGGCTCCGACGCATCATGCCTCTTCGAAATCAAGGTGATGAAGGTCTTCTTCCAAGCATCAGACATCGACGCAGATCGAAAGAAGAACTGAACAGCCGCTACTACTCCACATCCTATAATGGACCAATACCTTTTGAAGAAGAATGGAGAAAATCAATTAGGCCTCGGAGCTTTGTCATCCGCCATAGTCTGAAATGCCTCTCGCACCTCTATCGCGAACACAAGCTCAATGAAAGTAGGGTTCTCCGCCTCCTCAATCCCCACACCTGGGGCAGGAATGGAAAGTGTGGCAGATTTCTCTAGGCTCTCCGACTACCGCGCTCTAAAGAAGTCAAGGATCAGATGCTGGATCTCATTAGTCTCCTCTATCCAATCTCCCGAAGCATCCCTCATCGCCTGGATCAGGTTACCCTACCTCCTAATAATAGTAGAACGGTGAAAGAAATGGGTGTTCCTATTCCCCCTTAATACACTGAATCCACGACTTCTAATGCCAAAATATTTCTTGGTGTTGCAAAAGAGCGTAGTATGCAGCAAGCTTACCTTAGAGGTCAGCTAGCTCCACTTTAGTCAAACCATCACCCCGGTCCTCTCTCCCCTGCAGTTCCATGATATATGCCTCCATCTCATCAAGTCGCCTAAAGATATTGCCCATAACCTCCCTTTTCTAACACTGCAGCCTGTGCTTAGCGAGCTCCAACTTACAGGTCACTTGGTAAATGGCATCCCCCTGGACAGAAATCACACAATATTTCAAGACTGTGGGTATGAAGCCACAGCTTCTCAAACCGGAAGGGATTCCAAAAGCCCGGGGTCACCTCCGTGCTGATCAACACTAGGTAGCAATCCGAAGCAATGTGGGAGAGATGATAAACCTGATAGGTAGGGAAGCACTTGACCCTGCTCATCGTAGCCATAGCTCTGTCAATTCTCTCCCAAACATGGGCTCCTCCCATCCAATTATTGCACCAAGTATGGCCTAGGCCAGAAAAGCTAAGGTCCACCGAGCCATTCAAATCAATGAAATCTCGAAACTCCCTCAACTCAATTTTGTAAGTATAGGTATTACCACACCTTTTCTCATGAGGCTCCAAAATAGAATTGAAGTCCCCTGCTAGCAACATGGAAAACCCCTATCTAGCCAGGTTGAAGATCTCATCCCATAACACTCTCCTTTTTCTATAATCATTAGTCACATACACTCCATACAAAATCGAAGAAAATCCATTAGCTTATGAAATGATTAATACAACTTCTTGGTTACAATTATGGAAGGCATCGACAATAGTTAGGCCCAGCTTCCATACAACAATGCTTCCATACAACAATAATTTCATCTCCTAGATCCTGGGAATCCACAGCAAGAGAGCCCCAGTCATCTGGGAGGCGATGCAAGAATCGCTGCAAGCTCCTGCCCAAGAGATGTATTTCAAACAGCAAAACAATCTTCAGATCATGCAATTGTAGAAGTCTTCTAAATGAAGGGGAAAAGGAGGGTTTACCCGCCTCTCGGAGGTTCCAAGACAGGATCCTAATTTCGCCTAGTAGCTGTCAACGGTCCTACCTTCTCGACCGGCAAGACCACACTGTCCACCCTTTCCAAATCACCACAGTCGGGCCTAGCTTCTCCATCAGGCCCATGAGCACCGATGGCTACCTTCACCGGTGCGACAACTGCAGCGTGCTCCGAACACATGCTAGGTTGTTGACGCTAGTGAGCTTCCATCTCTCCACCCACCTTATGCTCCACCGCCACCCTAGATGGACCAGGGGGGTGTCCAGCCTTGGCCACCACCATTGGAATGGACTTTGAACCCCTTCCGGGCCCCTCGACTGAGTGACCGCCCGTGTTTCGCCGCCTGGGAGCGTTTTCCATCACCACCAATTTTGTGGGAGAGCTAGCCAGCACTGACGCCTAAGCCGTCTTCCTCAACTTCCTTTCCTCTCGCCCCTACCCCCAAGAAGGGTTTGCCTCTGCATCGATAACAACACGGCTGTCAGGCCGCCGTGATAACGTCCACCCGCCCGACTCCCTAGCGCCTTGGGCCTCCTCCAGGCCCACAGCCAGGTCGCTCAGGCCCGGATTCACCTCCTTCTTTGCATTTGGGCCCCTCTCGCAAGGGCCCATCTCCACCACCATACGTGGTGGGCTTCTGGGCCTCTTAAGGTTGGGCCCTTTCAGGCCGCATCAACCATCAAGATTTTTGGGCCGCTGCATCCACATCCAGGCCCAACTCAGATTTCCTGAGCGAGTCAAAGCTTGACTTAATCCAATTCTACTCAGTGGCTGTCCCGCCGCCTGGGTGCCCAAGTCAAGGAGCAAGGGGGTCTTTGGAGGTGATCCCCGGCGAGCCACCTTAGAGAGCTTCAGCCACCCATCGGAATCGGGTGGTGAGTTTGGGGAACTTGACTGGTTTAGAGGTGAACCTTGCCAAGATGAGGAAGAACTCAGACCCAAGGACTCCGAGATGGACTCAATCATCTTCCTCATCCTCAGCACCCACTTTTCCGCTCTCGGTGGACGAATCCTCACCGTAGCCACCAGCTAAGGACCACAAATCGGTCGCTGCTCCTGCTTCGCCATGCCATCCCCAAGCTTCCCGTTGGCATCGGGATCATTGCTAACCTCCACGATCATCAACGTCTGTGCTTTCTCCAGATTTGGCAGATCCTCGGCCACCAGAGTCGCCTCCGGTCCTGGATATTTACATCCGCCATCCGAGTGCCCAATTCTATCGCACTGGTAGTAGCAGAACATAGGCACACTATCGTACACAAACAGTTGCCAAAAGATCCGCGACCTCCCCTGGATCTGGATCCCCGGCTGAAGTGGCGCCGTGGCATCAATGGCCACCTTCACACGAGTATACCCCAGCCTTTTCAGCTTATCCGTGATGGTGTTCATGGCTAACGGTCGACCAGCGGCCGCCGCGATCTGGAGGATGGACTCCTCGTCCCAACATTCCAAGGGAAGACACGACAGCCTCAGCCAAGTGACCGTCATCTTCACCACATCCTTGCCGGACAAGAAATTCGGAGTCCACGGCTCCACCGCTAGAAGCCTGCAACCACCCAGGGCCCACTGGCCAATGCCTCCTCTCGATCGTCCTCCGACTTAAACCGGAGGACATGGTGGTCCTCCGCCAAAGACCTTCATCTCCCAGGCCACCCATTTGGCCGGAACCCACCGGCCCAAGCTTTGAACGACAATGGCCACCCTTTCCCAAGATTGTCTCTCAGCTTCGATGCACTCCTCTAGTAGCACCAGGACATCAGAGAAATGGTGTTGCAAGATCTCCACCTCCTCGTTAGAAAGTTGATGAAACGTCCACCCACCTGGTCGTGAAAACTTCAATTTCTGCACATATGTCGTGCTTGTGTCCATGTCCAAGTGTGGGTGCTCCGACGTAAATCAAGGAACCCTCAGGTAACATAATGTAGGCCATCACATAGAATTCGGCGATGCTTGCAGAATTCACACTTCCTCCACTCTTTCTGTTTGGATATTTTTCGAGTAGATGCAGTGTCAGCCACCTTCCCACCGTACTTTACTTCCGCGTGGCAGAAAGCCGAGCATTTTAGAGCTTTTTTTTTTTTTTTTTTTTTTTTGGAGACCATAGAATCTTGAATCCCTGCCACATTCGCTCAAAGTATTATGTGTGCCAATGACTGCCATGAACCCTTCCCCTTTTGAACCCCTTTTCCACTTTTTTTAACTTTGATGGTAGAAGAAGATGAAGAGCATCTTCTCTTTTGGGCATTCATTTATCCCTTGGCCTACCTTTAGCTAAAGCCAGCATATGATCCAAAGGTTGGTTGGAGCATGGGGACAAATTCTTTGCTGTCCTTTTGATTACGAAAGACACTAGTTTTCAAAAAATATATATATATATATATGGGTGGGCACCAAAAAAAATTAAGGAGTAGACTTCCTATTTTACCATATTTTCTTTAGTGCCCATATCAAAGAAGAAATATAAAAATTAAGGGCTTCTTCTACCGACGGAGTCGTCGATCCATGATTAAAAAGAAAAACCAAAAAAGAAAAGGAAATCACGTGTGGTTTCTTCTTTCTTCCTCGTCAAGCCTCCTCATTTATTCTTTTCCTCGTCAAGTCGTCTTTCCTATCTATGAGATTTTTTTGTCTTGTTTCCGAGTCTTTTTCTCCTCCTCCAAATCTCTTTCTCTTTTTCAGAATCTTTGCATCTAATAGTTCATAGAATCTAAAAAATAGTATATATATAATTTTTATATTAGACATAGTAAATTGTGCACTGTTTACCGGTACTGATATAGATATCATATTTTAGAAAATGTGTATCGTTTTACCTAAATGTATGTATCGGTTTGCTAAATAACTAATTCGTTTCATATGTATCACCTGGTCATATAGTATGTATTAGTAAAAAGCATATTTTGAAAATATGTATCAATTTACTTAAAGGAATGTATTGGATCACTGCTGAGTGTATATCAAAGAAGCTTGTAGTATATATCAAAAAGTTGACGAGCGTGTATTACCTGGCCATGTAGTGTGTATTGATAAACATGACGTTGTGAAATTGTATATCAATTTGCTTGAAGGTGTGTATTAGGTTACTAGATGACTAATTTGCTATGTATATATCACCTGACCATATTGTGTACAGTGATGCCATATTTCAGAAAATTGTAAATCAATTTATTTAGAGGTGTGCGTTGGCTTGTTAGATAATTAATTTGCATAATGTATATAACCTGGCTATGTAGCGTGTATGAGAAAAAAGTATGTTCTAAAAATAAGGAAGAAAGAGGATGCCGCATACAATTTTTTTATTTTTTAATTACAAAACTATGTTAGTAGGAGAAGTTTCTGATTTTTGACTTTCTTTTTTAAGATAGACACTAGAAAAAAAATGTGGCAAAATAGGAAACCATAGGAAAATAGAAAATACTGGTGGATGACTGGAACTCATAGGAAACCATTAATAATGCAACTGGAGATCTCATTTTGGGACAATTTTGGCCAATAGATTAGCCATGAATCAAATGTATATTCAATCAGTATTATCTGATCTTGCATCCACATCTGTTTCCAAAATAAATATACAGAAGTCCTCTAATGATGAGGTATCTCCATTATCAGCAACACCACTTCAAAAAATACATGAAATGGGAGCGTGAAATCTAAATGTCTGGTTGTAAGCTTCATCTGAAAAATGAGAATAGGCTGATCCTCTTTCCAACACTATCAAGCCATCTGAATTCTAGTAGCCACCACAGAATTAAGCAAATCAGAACAACAATAGCGATGAACATGAGAAAGAAGCATGATTTTTTGGCGAAGTCGGTGTCTACAAGAGTGAGTACATAGCTAACAGTCTTCCCGAGTTAATCTTCATGTTCCTCTTCATCTTCAGAATCTACATTAAAAAAATAACGAAATTACAGTAAGGAACAGCTCCCAAGAAGTGCTTTGGGACATCAAAGAATGAAGCATGAAAATTTATGTTAAATTTAACAGGTATAAAGTTGATATTTTAAAAGACCAGAATGTGCTATCATTTACCATACAAAAAGATTTTCGAATTAAGCATTAATTTTGTGAATCTACCATAAGAAGTTCAGATGTCCGTGAGTTTGTGTGTGTGTTTGGGTATTCATCCGGTGGATGTGTTTTGCAAATACATCAATAAAAAGGGCAATTACCAGATCGAACATCGTCCCCAATATTTCCTCTGGACTGAATTTGCTTTACAAGCATCCGGAACATTAAAACCCACCAGTAAATGTGAAGAACAAGCAGCGAGAATAGAAGTGTGTTGAAGATATAATAATATATTGGTCCTTCAAACTTGTGCTTCTCCTTGTCCAGAGACAGTAAAACTTCATAACTGCCACATCAGGCCAAAAAATGAGAGATGAGTTTATATGTTCCTAAAATACTACCGGACAAAACTTCCAGATGAGATGGAAAGAGCTGATTCAATATCAAACACAAGAGATCAGTATTAGTTACGAAAGTACAAATTATATAGTGCATAAATATTATGCCGAGCAAAATGATGTATTCCACCAGTAATTGTGTTCAAAGAAATCATTGACTTAGCTTTATGAGCTAATAACATAGAACTGCGGGATAACTTTGAAACTACTCTTCAAAATATCATATTAGACATGACGAAAATATCCAAAGCCAAACCAAACCGTGTCAAAATATTATAGGCCTTCTTAAGAGATCATGCCCTTTCAGCAATTTTAGGCCCAACTTAGGGCTTTTTTTGGAATAACCTTTTCAATTTTGCTGTTTCTTTGCTCTTAAGGAGTGCACAACATGACAACTCTACAGAGTAAAAAGTTTAAGAAAAATGCATAATGACTTTAAAGTCGTTTATAAATACGCATAAGCAATCTAGGAAAAAGGGAATATACTATGATTTATCAAGTCAAATCATGGGGTATTCAACCTCTTAAAAGTAAGCATTCATTTTGTGTTGTTGTGATGGATTCCCTGTTTTCAAATTCCACTGCAGAGACATAAAATGTCAGTGAAAACTCTTTCCACTTTATATTTGCTCCTCGCACAATTTGTTACCATTTCCAGAATCTATGATAGGGCGGGCCTTGGCACAATGGCAAGGTTGTTCCATTATGACATGTATGTCACGAGTTCCAAACACGGAAATAGCATCTACACGTAAGGGTAAAACTGCGTACATCTACCTCTCCCCAGACCATGCAGTGGCAACAGCTGAGATGTCCATTTTTTGCAGGATCTATGATAGTCCCCTTACTATTGCTGGCCTCTACTACTGCTGTCAGCTCCACCAGCTGATTATCCTATCTAATAGCCAATGGTCTGAACACAATTTTTGAAGCTGCATATTGATATGACCACCTTCTACTAGCATTCAGGCCTTCCATTAGTGGACATGTCCAACTGTTTATTAACGCTTATAGAAGCATTACATTGATCATTGTCATATCTTAAAATCTAATTCTTACCACACCCAACTGATACTCATAGAACTTTCCTAAAATCTAGTTCAAATCTGAAACAGTAAGCAAACTATCTTGCAAAGATTAATCTAGCCTGTCTACATGACTGATGCTCTAATTTTGTTCCTTCAGCACTCTAGACAACAGATCATGGGCTTGAATCAACATGATAAGAAGTATACCACAAGATCTACAACCATGACCTCATCATATGGTTCCACTTTATACAAGCATCTCGACCCAGAGATCTTCCTAATATCATGAAGAAGGTTGTTCCACTTTGAGATGATAGAGGTCCATGTATGATTCCTACATTATCCAATTGCCAGATGGTTGTTCTGTTACCCTCTAATGAACAATCAATTAGCTATGGACCATCTGTAAATAAACTGTCAACAAATCCAGTGAATCAATGAGGAAATGATTCTCATACTGCCCTCTTGATGGCTGACTTTAGAGCTATGACATGATCTCACCATGTGCTCATATGGATCTTAATTGTTCAAGGTTCACAATCTCAATACTGGATCCCATACTAGCACCATGCTAATAAAGTCTCCATATGCCCAGTACAGGGATCAGATTAGTGTTTTGAGGCTCACTACACCCTTCATACAAAATCTCTATTCAGTATTGATATGGTACGGTATGTCCGGTATGGGGCAATACAAACCAATACGACGAACCTTGGCCTTCTGTCTCAAAATGCTAGGTGAATCATGACCATAAACTGCTAGGTTCTCAATTGATAAAAATCTTCAAATGCAACATCATTGCATGAGTAATGTAATCTTCAGTCTTCATATAAGAAAGCTTCAATCTTTAGCTTCTTCATCTTATAACTTTTTAAAACTCCATTTTGACCTCGAGGATCTTTTCAACACCTAGGTTACTGCAATTGCATCCAAAGTTGTTATCAGGGCAATTTCTAAAGTTTCTAAAGATGAAATCCTGTCACTCGGTTGCTTAATCAATGCTCTTACAATCTTGAGTGAATGGCATCAAACCAAGAACTAAGTTCAGTGTGTATAGGCATGCAGAAAACAAAATAGGAGAAGAAGACAAATATGCGAACAATAGATCTGGATCCTTATGCTTTCATACCAAATTTAATGCAAGACACTTAGGGATGATCTATGATGCTTGGGATGACCTAGGGTGAGGATTTACTTAACGTCAAGGCTGATTAGTTTGTTTGTTATTTTGGTTCTGATTAGATTTCATCATGGACAAAGGAAAGAATGTCTACCAAAAAAAAAGGACAAAGGGAAGAACCACTACCTGCCTTTGGTGGTGGGAAAAGGTAGGAGGAACGAATACCTAGGGTTTTGGGTTCTGGGCTAAATAAGTTGGTAATTTAGTTGGTACAAGAACTGTAAGTAAAGTACAACATATAAAAGACGATGATAGTTTGAAGAGAATCGAACCTGAGTGAAGAGATGTGGGATAGAGAATAGTTGGCCAAACCAGGTCTTCGATCCTTTTACTAAAAGGAAACAACATATAGCGCCTCTTTAGTGCCTGAGAACAGTGCTTTTTTATAGCCCTTTCAAGGATTCTTCTGAGCAATTTAGGACAATAAAATAGGAAAGTGAATCTCCTAAAATAATGATAAATTAGCAACCGACCAACTTATTTGACTCTAACTAAGATCCTTAAAAATCTTAATTTAAGACATGATATGTAGCCACTTATTGGACCCAACTAAAACTCCTAAACCATCATAAAATCTAATTGAAACCTTGGGTTGTAAGAAAGCAAATATTTCAAAAATTTTAAGTATAGACTGCTCTAGACTAAGTTACTGATGCTCTAATTTTTCACTATCAACAACACAAACAACAGATGATGGAACATCATGAGAATTGTGCCACATGTGCTGAGCCCTTGATTTCAACAATCCGTACTATCACTTTTCCATCAACTTGTTTCCATGTCTGATGGACCTGTGCTATGTTTTATCCCCATATTGGCCCCTCTGTACCTTATACTAACCTTATTTTATTATCATCAGCTTTCAGCTTTCGTTTTTCCATTACTCACAATGAAAGCTACAAGGACAGTTCTAATTAGTTTAAAAAATCTGGACCAATAGCATAAACTTCTGTCGAAGGGAGCAAAAGCATTTCGTAGCACCCTCAATCTTATAGCAAATATTTCCTAACCATCTGTCTTATTAGCCTGAAAATTTTCATGCCATGATTTATTCTAGGTTTAGCTAGTACTTTAGAATAAGATGATTCTATAGTTCAAAGATAATTGTGGTTCTTTTCCTATTCTGAGTATAGTTAAATATATAATTTTCTAAGGCCATGACTTGATAATCAACAGTTCAATCTGGACCGATAGCATAAACTTCTGTTGAAGGGAGCAAAAGCAGTTGTAGCACCCTCTATCTTATAGCAAATATTTCCAAATTATCTGTCTTATTAGTTTGAAAACTTTCATGCCATTATTTATTCTAGGCTTAGCTAGTACTTTAGAATAAGATGATTCTATAAGTCAAAGATAATTGGGGTTCTTTTCCAATTCTGAGCATAATTAAATATATAATTTTCAAAGGTCGTGACTTGATAATCAATAGTTCATCCGGACCAATAGCATAAACTCCTGTTGAAGGGAACAAAAGCATTTCGTAGCGCCCTCTATCTTATAGCAAACACTTCCAAATTATCTGTCTTATTAGCTTGAAAATTTTCATGCCATGATTTAGGTTTAGCTAGTACTTTTGGAATAAGATGATTCTATAGTTCAAAGATAATTGTGGTTCTTTTCGTAGTCTGAATATAATTAAATAGATAATTTTCTAAGGCCATGACTTGAGATTCAACAGTTCATTTCAGAAAAGCCACATAGGTTTTTTGTACGTCCCATTTGGACACATGTAAGTGAACATTTTACATACACCAAATGATCTCATTTTGACTGAGCTGTCTTGACCTAAAAGGATGATGATGGGATTAGATATTTGAAGATCACTATTTTTGTTTCTTGGTCACAAGTTTAGTTCCATGGTTAAAGATTCGTTAGTAAATCAATTATTTAGATTAAACCTAATATATAGATTCAATCCTCCAGGATTCTTCTACATAGGATCTGAATATAAATTCAGACCTTTACTGAAACAAATGTAGATCTCATCTCAGAAACCACCTTCCAAAAATTTTATCCAAATTTTACTGGACATTAAAAATTTATCACAGCAACATATATTGACATTTATCTTCATCTTGACTCCTCCAAATTATGACAATGATCATCAAATCTAGTTTGGAGAAGCATAAGTTCACTCATGTAGCCATAAGCCTCCCCAAGTAGAATGCAGGACATAACCAGTCAATAATCAAAACACATTCTGGATAATCCTTTTAACTTAATGGTGTTCTAAATCCAGTTGCATAAAAATTCAGTCAAGTCTTAGTGCTGCTGGCCTAAATTGACTGTTTGACAAAGTAGGTTGCACATTCAGGTATAACTACTTCACTAACTTGAGATGAGAGGTCCTTTCTCAAAAAGTTTTTATCTTCATACTTGATGCTTGCATAAAGTTTTCAGATAAGAAAAATTGCCATTGCTTTTTCAATTTTTAAGTCATTTGTTACCATAGTTTTGCAAATTATATGAAAAATCAAAACTCATTAGACTTGTAACCGAATCAAACAAATTTTTGGAGCAAACAGTTTCAAAAAAAATGCTCAAAGAACGGAATACATGACATGAAAAATTGCAGCTTTAGAAGTTCTTGTGATTATAATTCTTAAATGTAAATTAACAAAGAAACAGACAGAATTGTCTTGAATGGGAAGAAAATATACTATAATACGCAATTCCAATAGCCATCATCTTTAGTTTCTATCCGTAATAAACTTTTGATGCACTGAAACTCCCCTAAATGGGTTTGTCCTTTCCTCCTTACCTATGACAATGAGAGCACTGAAATCATGGCTTGCTATATTGGACTTTACCACCGATTATGGAGCATATCATACCATATTGCTAGGCTACTAAAACAGGTATGCCTCCATATCGAATGTCAGTACCAAGGTTGTACCATAAAGTGTCCATACAGGGAGTACCGACTGGGAACTGGTTCAAGTCCAATACCAAGATTGAAAACCGGGATTGAAATTATGCAGTTTATAGTACCTACATTGAGCAACTCATGCCTACCTTGTACTTCGGAGGATCCAGAAAGGGAAATATATGAGGCGAAGTATAATCCATGAAGCAACAAAAAGAAGAAATGACACATTGGCCAGCCACTCACAAGCACCATACTTCGCCATCTTCCCCATTTCTAAAAACACATCGCTTGCATCATGAATGGCCAACACAACCGATCCAACACGAGCAAACCTGTTTGTAAGGTAAGATAAGAAACAGTCTCATATCAAAAGAAACATAACCATTGTAACGGTCAGCAGAAATAAGGATTTTACAAAAGTAAAAAAAAAAATAGATGTAATATTTTATGGTTTAGACAACGCTCCAATTGCAAACCTTGATTAACACTTAGTATATGTCTTTTTACGAACTTGAATCCTATTCTTTTCATTTTTTTTCAACACAAAAATTAGTGGTCTTTCTAAAAATGCTATTCATTTGGCAATTCATGGTTATATATGGGGCTATACAGCAATGCCATATGAAACAAATTGACAATCTCTGTAATCGTGCAGCCATAAAATAAATGTGTACCAGCATTAGCATGTCTAAATGCAAGTTTTACCCAAAGCTTGCATGTTTGTAACAATTCGAGTAGTCATTACAAAATAGGCATAGAAATTATGGTCCAAGAGGCACCAACAATCGCACTGAAACTAGGAAAAGTTTCAGGTCAACAATAACACAGTTCACAACAATTTATTAAGTAATATCAGTTGCAATATCTTGAAGAACCTCTTGTAGCAGGGCAAAACAGGTTGATTTGCGATCAACTAAGATTGTTTATTTAGTTAATATACTCGCCATGCAAGGACTTCAAGGATATGTAAAATATAATAGTTGTCACCTGTTTGTGACTTTCGATTGATGGTAAGTATTAGTGGAGAGCAGATGATTGAACCCTATATTCACTAGTGTAACATCCAAGTGCAGGAATATAATGGTTTCTGTCCATGCAGTATTACACTTACAAAATCCATAAGGCTCATGTAAAGAGGATTTATCCATTATGTGAATATCCCAATTTCAAAAGAAAAAATATATATAGATAACATAGAAGTGGATGGCCAAAAAAACCTTTTTGGTTTCTTGCACAATGGACGGTCATTTCTTGGTTGAAATGTCCTTCATACTCAACAAGGAGTTGCAAAGCCAGGAATGTTCAAGAGTCCCGATCAACCAAAACTAGAGTTTTTCCAGGTCAAGCAAAAAAAGGAAAGAGAAAATCTGGTAGAAAGTGATCTTAACTACCCTACCAGTTAATGGTTGTCAATGACATGTATTATGCATATAGAGTGGAAGAATTGAACATCTCTTGTCCCTCCTTCAGCAAACACCTGAATCCTAGAGAGACACGCCTCAATCAGATGTGTAAGAAAACACCCCAAGACTTTTCCTTAGACTCACTTCAAGTCACCCTAAGACTTCTAATGCCTCAACTCACGGTGATATTAGAGGAAACCATAAGAACGAATTCCTAGCAAATGAGGATCCATAATGCTGACTCTAAATAATTTGGACAAGAATTGATGCTGATTGTCGAGAAAGACATGACAAAACTAAATCAAATGTCTTCTACAATCAAATGCTTGGGGGCTGGGCTCTAACCTGGGTGGGGTGGGTATAGGGTAGAGGGTGGGGAATAGCTGCTCCCATCTCTAAAATCTATAAATAATGCAGCAATTGACAGCCAAAAGAACCTTTTTGATTTCTTACAGAGTGCATGATCATTCATTTGTTGAAATATCCTCCATACTCAACAAGGAGCTGCAAAGCTCGGAATGTTCCAAGAGTCCCAGTCAACCAGAACTAGAGTCTGTCCAGGTCAAGTAAAAAAAGTGAATGGAAAATCTGGTTGGAAGTGATCAATGAAAGTGATCTTAACTACCCTACCCTTTAATGGGTGTCAATGACATGCACTTTGCACATAGTGTGCAAGAATTAGACCTCTTTTTTCCCTCCTCATGCAAACACCTCAATTCTGGAAAGCCATGCCTCAAACAGATGTATCAGCAAACATCCTAAGGCTTTTTCCTTCAAACTCACTTCAAGGCACCCTAAGACTTTTAATGCCTCAACTCACTATGATACAGGTCAAAATCCAAAAATATCAGAAGAAGACATAAAAAGGAATGCCTATCCAATGAGGATCCATAAAGCACACTCCAAATAATTTGGACAAGAATTGATAGTTATTGTTGAGAAAGACAAGAAAAAACTAAATCAAATGCCACTAAGCTATTAACAAAAACAATTATACTTAGGTCAAAGCCTATTAACACTCCAACTCTTGGAGGATGGAAGGCAATACCAGGGTTAGTTGGTACAATAAATTATTTAATCATTACATGGTCTGATATTATATTAGCAATAAATATCATGAGCCAGTCCATGCAGACACCAACAACCACATTGCAAAAATTTTGGGCATAAGCAGCTCGTACTTCAAAGATACACTGGAACTGTTGGTTAGGAAATTTAGTACCTACCATTCCTAGTTAATCTAAATTCTTAGGCTTTGTTCTTGTCTATAAGCAATAGAGAACTCTTGCTATTGCATTTGTGCTTTTCGTGCTCTCTCTTTCTTTGCTTGCTGGCAAGCTTGCTAACTTCTTGTTCTAGCCTTCTATCATACCTTCTTCTAATCATCCCCATACAGTCAAAGGTCTCCAAGCAAGGTTTTCGATACCCATACCAAACCCTATACCATTTTGCCACCACGATGTAAGGTATGGGTACAATACCAGTACCGGTAGTACGCACTGATAGCAATAAAATGAATGAAAAACCAATTGGTATTAACTAGTACAGTCAATACCACATTGTGGGTATACACCAATGCAAACTGATATGGACTAGTATGACATGTGCATACCGATACGGATGGTTTCAACATCCAGGCATCTATTCTAGTGTCAGCTTCGTGTCAAAATGGTAATTGATACCAATGGTGTTATCACATTCTAGCAGTTTCTAAATCCATGTCTCAAAGTCATCAATTTCTTTTGGAGCAAATTGCCAAATTCACTGATAGGTGTTACATTCTGGCAATTTTTGACTCCATGACAAATTCTGCATTCTAGTTGGGGGGAAACAATAACCCCCATCAATGAATTTGGCAATGGGTGCCAAATCCATTCTTTCCACCCTATGGTTGTGGCTAGTAACTCTACCTTATACATACACAAAAACATATACATAGATTTTTTTTGAGAAATCACACAAATACATAGATAAATACATAAATAGATACATGCGTATGCATATAAGATAGATATATCATACACAAGGTGGAAAGAGTGGGGTTTGCACACACCACCAAATCCAAAGGTGAAGGTTGCAAAATGAAAATCTAAACCATTGGGTTTATTGTAAGGTGTAAAATGTATACAAACAACAAATAATATGTTTATAAGACCTCTTGCCTATGCAACAAGTTATCCCAAAAGATAGTTTTTTATCACATGTACACTGTTTTGATTTTGGGCAACTTCATATGCGAGCAAGAGGCCTCCATATATTCAATAGATAACTTAAATATTGCAAGCCCCATCTTGAATTTGACGGTGTGTGTAAACCAGTTTACCTAGACACAGGATACTTTGTCAAGTGTCTAAGGTGTCCTAGAGAATTCAACTGCAACCAATAAAGCCACAAATCACAGGGACATGGCTGTGTGTGTATTATATCTTAAGGAGATGCTGGAATCAAGATAAAAGGGTGGATGGTTAGCTTCCTTTAGTTCAACCAAGAAGGGGCAGATAACAGCACTCTATTGGTTCAGCTAAGTAGGGAAAGTAAAGAAGAAAATCAGACAAAGGAGAGAGGAAAAGAACAGAAGAGGCCACGAAAAGGAAGCATTCAAGATAAAAAAAGTACAAAGGGAAAAACAATAAAATTGTCAATGAGACAGCTCTATGTAAAATAAGCTTGCGCTTCTACATGCTCATTAATGCCATTTATACTTCAATTCACAATCCTCATGTTTCATCTATATTCTTTTTGCTTATTAGTACATTGGCAACTTTCTATCTAGTCTGTCACATCATCCTTATCACAACAGCTTCTGTATCAATCCACCATTATCCCTCTCCACCTTACCCCACTTATATAAATATATATATATATATATAAGGATGTTGTACTAGAATAAATATAACAACTTGTGGCAAATACATGTGGGGTATATTCTCCACTGTGTCATCATACATTCTCTATCTGCATTTATCATATATATATATATATATATATATATATATATATACGGCGGATGTATACACAACCTTCAGGCTGCTTTATG
>JAOXJJ010000591.1:0-15572 GCA_025769935.1 Phoenix roebelenii
AAATATTGCTAGAAGAGAGAAATAGTAATAGTAGAGAAGGAGAGAATAGTTGGTTTGGTGTGGTGAGAATGAGGGAGAAAAGGGGTATTTATAGGACTCCAAATATTTTTTTCCAAAATACCCCTCAAATTAGCCGCTTTATGATTGTTGGGAGGGGTATTTTGGGTAAAAACCAAAAAAAACCGTTATGACAACGATTTTTTTTTTGCCAGACGGGCCGTGCCAGGCACGGCCTGTAACGGCTATTTTTTGGTAGCCAGACGGGCCGTGCTAGGCACGGCCCGTAACGGCTATTTTTTTTGCCTAACGGGCCGTGCCAGGCACGGCCCGTATCGTGCCAGGGCCCAGCACGGCTTGCCACCCCGCGGGCCTAGGGCCGGGCCGGGCTTAGCTTTTAGGCTAAGCGGGCCGTGCCTAGCACGGCCCGTTTAGTAACAAGCCGGGCCAGGCGCGGCCCATTTAGTCTGTGGCCCGGTGGGCCTGGGCCGGGCCGGGCCCGGCACGGCCCGATGCCCATCTCTATCGGGCAGCTCTGGCGGCACCTCCTCCGCCGGCAACGTCACCTCCCACATCCCTCCAGGATGCCCATACAAGCACAAGCTCTCCTTCTCTGCATCAAATCAACCCACAGCCAAATCCCTCGTTCCAAGAACCAGATCCAACACCAAAACAACCCTGATCTCAAACTTCTACCGATCTTTACAAAAAAAAACAAAAAAAAACTCACCCGGATCACACATCGCATAGAACTCATCGACATCTGAGGGTAGAACAGATCCCAAGAAAATATGAGAAAACAACCAAAAAAAAGACGAAAAGATCGAGCAAAAGAGGGATTGGAGAAGGGTTTCCTCTCTGTATCTCTATCTCTATGAAGCACTGGTGACCGATGTTTCTGGAGAGAGAGAGAGAAGACGAGGAATGGGCGAGAGAGATGTGGGTTAAATATATGCTTTCCGTTTTCTCTTCGATCTTTGGAATGGGTTGAGGGAGGAGGGATGAGAGAGAGGACGGCGATGGCCGGGTAGAGAGAGAGAGACAGGTGTGTGAGGGTGGCTTTCGACAGGAGGTGGTGAGGGGCGGGGTGGTTGGCTTCCGACGACGCTTTTTAGCGTCGTCTTAGGCCTGCGACCACACCGACGCTTATTAGCATCGTCTTTTGCCGATGCTTCTTACAAGCGTCGGCAACTTTGGACGTTATGCTGAAAATTGCCGACGCTTGTAAAAAGTGTCGGCAAAAAAGCGTCGGTAAAACCGACTTTTCTTGTAGTGTTTGATTTCTTTTTTGTATATAATTTGTGAAATTATGTTCTATGCATTTCCATAAAGCATAGCTGTCAACGAGTCCAATTTGGTTATCAATCTTGTTATTAGATGAAATACCAACCAAAGTCCAATTTGATTTTCACTTTTTTTGGTATCCGAACTGTGAAATTCTGGTTTGAGTTCTCTAAGAATCTTGGTTATTCGAGAGTCACAAAAATACTTTTGGCAACTGGTACCTAGTTATTAAACTTCTAAATGTATTTGATGTAGCTTAAAAACTTAGTTTACATGCACCCAAGTGATATATCAGGAATTCAATTTGGTGAAGATGACATAAATTAAATATTGAAATGAAAAAATAAAGAGTAAAGGATAAAAAAAAAATCTTGGATGCAATAAAAGATATCAGTAGAATAGAAAAAAAATCTAATAAGAAGAAACATGCTAACCTAATAAGAAATAGAAATTTTTAAAAAATAAACCAAGACCCAGATGAACCCTTTCCCTCATCTCTCTCTAAGAATCTTGGTTATTCGAGAGTCACAAAAAATACTTTTGGCAACCGGTACCTAGTTATTAAAATTAGCTTTAAAACATAGTTTACAAAAAAATCTAATAAAAAGGAAAATGCTAACCAAATAAGAAATTAAAAAAAGAGATTTTAAAAAATAATTGGAGACCCAGACGCGGTCATCCTGAAGAATCAATGATTATAGTAGAATGACAAAACCATGGCATTTGAAGAATCATCAATGAGAGACATAGGGAAAGATAGATTAGGGAAAAATCAGTAGCAACGTTGGCTCAGGAGGGGTATAGCGTGATGATCGGCTCTCGCCGCCGTGGTGGTCCTCACCGAGGAGAGGAAGAGAGAGATCAGGAGAACTAGCAGTGGTGGCCGGGAGGAGAGTTTGGTCTCTGTGGTGGAGCTTGTCAAGAAGGAGAGTTTGGTCGCCACGTTGAGAAGGGGTGGGAGAGATTTGAGAGATTGGAGGCCATATGAGAATGTGAGAGATTTTAGGATTTAGGGTCAGCTTTCACCGTAAGAGTGGATTGGGATGTCAAAAAAAATATCAACAAATGTTATTTGTATTAAATAAAATAAGTTCCCAAGAAATTATTTTTTGTTCTGACTTTTCCTTCTAGATCATTATAGAAAATTTCGAATTCAAATGCAATCCCTATATTAAATGGCTTATGATTCAATATTAAATTAAAATTATTTTCCAATCATTTTTAGTTCAGGTTTGAGATTTTGGATTGTCCACTTTTAAACTTTATTTCCTATCTAATTAGATAATGTGGTTTAAATTTAAGAATGATGTGGCACTTGACTGAAGAATTTTTTATAATTTTATATAATTTTTGTTGAATTCTAAAGAGCCTTTTCTTTTATGGTTGAAATCGGATCAAATACAGATTGGATACTAGTATATCCATATCCATATTTATTTTGTTTGACGAATACAGATATAGAAACAAATATTTAGTCGAATGCAAAAATTTATATCCATATTTGTTTTAAATGGATACAGATACAAATAGGACACCGAAAGTATATATATAAATATAGATATAAATAGAATAATTAAATTTTATAACCACAGAATCAAATATGTTACGTACTAAGTAAATGATAAATCAAGTTAATAGCATAGTGGTCATTTATTTTCTTTAAAAGTTCATGATTGCTATATAAAATTAAATAGGGTTATAAATAGAAATAGATATTTGAATACAGATTGGATAATTATCTATCCATATCTATATCTATTTTTTTTGATAAATATTGATACAAGTATGAATACCAATAGGATGCTCATATTTCTATTCATATTTGGATAGATTCGGATCCAATCCACTATTTTTACCTATACTCTCTCATGTTCCTTTGTTAGGTATACAGAAAATATTTTATCAACCACAAAGAAGAGATGTATGGAGAGAGAGGGAGCGCTTGGATCAAGAATAGGCTGGCTAAGCCGTTGGATGCTAGCAACGGATATGATTCAGTTTCAGGCTACTTTTCTACTAATATTGGCAAGGGAAACTAAAAACAAAATATTGTACCCATTGACGGCATGGATAGATTCCCATTGACGACATGGATAGATTCGGATGATGGATATTATCCGATCCACCACTTTTACCCATACTCTCCCATGTTTCTTTATTAGGTATACGGAAAATATTTTATCAACAATAAAGAACAGATATAGAGAGCGAAGGAGCGCTTTGACATTGGTCAGATCGGTGTTGGGGTCCATGCCAGTGTATCTCATGGCTAATACCGTGGTACCAAAGACAGTTCTGTTGAGGATTGAGCGTCTTCTTCAGAGCTTCTTGTGGGGGTCACACCGTGGAAGCCATGGGGTGCATTTGGTAGCATGGGAGCAGGTCTACCTGCCCACCAGTGAGGGCAGTTTGGATGTGTAGTCCCTCTGGGAGAGACATGAGGCGTTCATTGCCCGGCACGCGGTTCGGTTCATGTTAGAGCCACACGGATTCTGGAGTCAGCTGATGGCAGCCAGATACGGTCGAGGGGGTTCAGAGGTGACACGGAGTCGTCGAGTCTCCTTCATGTGGCGCGAGATCGGGAGGTACCTGCCAACAGTATCGGTGAACACCAAATGGTTGATAGGCGATGGGTAGAGTGTTGATGTGATCAGTGATTCGTGGGTGGATGCCCTCCCCCTGAGATGTTGGCCGACCATGGTTGCTACAGAGGCAGCGGAGGGTCTGCGGGTGTGCGACCTCCTAGCACCAGGAGGAGCAGAGTGGGACGGGACCAGACTTCGACAGCTGTTTGGGGCACACCTAGTTGAGAGGATCTATTCTATTTCGGTACCAGGATGTGCGGGGCCAGATGTCAGGGTGTGGGGTACCTCATGCCGGGCCAATGTGAGATTGGGTGATCTTTTCCGTATTATTCAGCAGGAGTATGAGCCGGGGCCAGACTGTACTTGGATCTGGAGGTCCGGGCTCCATCCGAGGGCAGCCCTTTTCTTATGGAAGGTGACTTGGGATCGCCTTCCAATGAAAGCAGTGCTGAGCAGGCGTGGCTTTGGACTCCCCGCAGAGTGTGGGACATGTGCGCTGAGGAGTTGGTGGACCATGTGCTTTTCCAGTGCACATGGGTGAGGACGACATGGCAGTGGTTAGGGATCCGGCAGGAGGCTTGGAGTGCGAGGACACAGTTTCTATAGGTGATGAGACAGTGGCTGGCCAATTCACGGACTTGCCAGGAGGCTATTAGAGCGACTTGCACGGCATATCAGATCTGGCTGGCAAGGAACGCTCGCATATTCGGTGAGCGCAGGGTGTCACCGAGGTTCGTTGCGGAGTTTGCTCGGGCACATGCCACGGAGATCGGGCCCACCCACCCCTCAGACAGACCTTTGTTAGCTCGGGACACCTGGGGTTCCCCCTTTGCTTGGGCAGCTCCTCAGACGGTGTTTTTCACGTAGGAGCCCCCACCCCCGAGCTTCTTCAAGGTCAACTTCAATGGGTTGGTGTTGGATGGCGGCATGCGTGGTGGTGTAGGCTTTGTGATACAGGACCCGAACTCCAGGATGGTGGCGGCAGGCAGCTGCAAGCTGTTTGACACGTCGGTTCCTGAGGCAGAGCTGCGAGCAGCCTGAGCGGGCCTTCGACATGCACGGGTGGTGCTGCAGGTCCGATCGATCATTTTGGAGGGCGACTCGACCACAGCTATCGGATTGATTCAGAGGGGGTCGAGAGCACAGACCACCCCCTGATTCGATACATAGGAGTGATGATGAGCGATAGGGAGGCCTTTCAGGCAAGCATGTTTTTAGAGAAGCCAACGGGGCGGCTGACTGGGTGGCCACCTACGTGGCTCACCACTCAGGGTTTATCCTTTGGTCCGGGGAGGGGAAGTTGCCATTGGCACTCCGTGAGTTGTTGTATTTTAACTTTATTCGGTGTATTCGTATACGCCTGGTATGAAACATCCGTTTAAAGGAGAAAAAAAAAAAAAGAAAGAAAGAAAGAAGAAGAAGAAGAAGAGAGAGAGAGAGAGAGAGAGAGAGAGAGAGAGAGAGAGAGAGGAGCGCTTTGACCAAGAATAGGCAGTCTATGCTAGCGACGGCTATGATTCAGTTCCAGGCTACTTTTCTAATAATATTGCCAAAGAAGGCTAGAAGCAAAATATTGTACCCATTGGCCACTGTTACGCTTCTCCCTACTAAAATCTATACCCTATCCATAAGAAACGCCGCTTCTTCCGGAACACATTACTTCTCTTTCTCATTTTTCTTGTTTTTTAAATCACTAAAACAGTAACACGGAAAGACAGACAGACCTGAAAAGATCCAAGCCTCAGTACAGTTGATAATTAATTCAGTCACTCCCATTGTTAATCTCTCTCTCTCTCATTTCTTTTTCAAACTTTGGAAGGAGAGCCCAGTGTCCATGCTCCTGGTCCCTCCTGCAACTGCACTTTTTAGGATTTGAGGCCAGAAGTTGGCAGTGAATGCATTGGGGATATGATGGAGAAAGACAACAAACAGACAGCCCTGGCAATCCCCGTTCCCTCCAGAAAGATAAGGTTTAGGATTTTTTTTTTTTTTTTAACAAATGGTGTAGAGAAGTGAGAAATTATATCTTAGGTCACAGCCGTTCGTTCTAATAGCGTGCATCAAGATAATATACTGTATTTGGGTGGCTTTAGTCATTTCCGAGGTAGCCTATAGATAGGGGATAGAGAACTGCGTAGAGCTTCAATTTTTTTTTATATATTTATAGAATGTATCCATTCTAGAGATGTATAAATTATTCATTCTAAAAAAAATAATTATTTAATTAATAAGATTAATAAAAACTGTGATGGGTGTCAACAACAAATACAGTATTATGTACCTTATAGCTGTAAAGGTTGAAGCCAGCGAAGCAGAGAAAAAGCCCCCTCCTTCCCGAAAGCCTTTCAATTATTTTATGGAAGAGATACAGCATCTCTTCCATTGGACGTCGACCTGTCTTTCTCCTTGTCGTGGGTGCCACCACCTCCCTTTCTTTCCCTGCTCGCTCTCCGCATACGTACTATTTCCCCTTCCCCTCCTCTCTCTCTCTAACTTCTCTTTCTTTTCCATGTTCCTTTCCTTCCTCCATTTCCTCTGGCCTGTAATGATTTCTGTGCCACCGCTATCACTATCTGAGAATCCAAAGGGAAGGTTAGAAATCTTTTCTGGTCTATGAAAATATAAAGAGAGAGGGACAAATAATCTGCGAGCTATTCCACATCTATTCTCTCTTGTTCTTGTTAGTGTCTCGTTGTGATGGCGGCGCAGCCACGACAGTTCCAGATGGGCGGCGGCCATGCCGGTGGAGGCGATACCACCTACACGAAGATCTTCGTGGGAGGCCTCGCCTGGGAGACCCAGCGTGACACCATGCACCGCTACTTCGAGCAGTTCGGCGAGATCCTCGAGGCCGTCGTCATCACCGATAAGAACACCGGCCGTTCCAAAGGCTACGGCTTTGTATGCCTCTCTCTTCCATTGACATGTTAAAAACCATGTCATTATCTCTTCTAACTCTCTCTAGTCTTGTATATCAGGTGACTTTTAAAGATCCTGATTCAGCAACAAGAGCATGCCAGGATCGATCGCCGGTGATCGACGGAAGGCGGGCTAATTGCAACCTGGCATCGACCGGCACCGCTCACCGAACCCGGCCACCGAACTCCCAACATGGTCCATCTTTCATTGTTCCAAACCATCTGTGAATCTCTCTTTCTCATCCAAAGGAAAGCTAATGGTGTAAGTTCTAAATGCAGGGATGGCAGGGCGGTTTAGACCTGTGTTTGAACCCAGCATTGCTGCTTCTATGTATCATGGATCAGCTGCTACCACCTCTTACTTCCATCAGCCTGCCCAATATGCCTATCCTTATTCTGTTTATGGGTAAACAAACTTGGCTTTTTTCTTGCTAGACTCAATGCTCCTTTCATTATTTTCAATATTAGAGGCTTGTTTCATTTTTTGATCAGTAAGTATATGTAATGATGATATCCTTCTTCCCCGGTTCATCTGTCCTCTTTTTCTATCAGATACTCTGGAGGACACTCACAAGAAAGCATGTATCCAATGGTGAGTATCATGAGAAAAACCTAAACAAAATTCGGACAGGAGAATGGTGGACAATAGCTAATTTTTCATGGCATGGGTGCAGAGCTACTACAGTTTGTACGGCGGCAGCGGAGGGCAGCAGCACCACCAGTTCTCTCCATACTATGCGGCTGCTGGGCCAGGGGCCTTCCAAAATTTTTACCCATTCTATGCTCAATTCTCGCAGGATAGCCAGGCACAGAGTGGATATGGGCTGCATTATCCACAGATGCTGCAACACCCTCGCTTGCCACAGCAATACAGGGCTGGGATCCTCTCCATGCATCCCTCCACAGAGCTGACCACCGGTAAGCTTCCATCGTGAGGCCTATGCAACGTGCCATTGCTTGTCTCTAATGCTGCCTCGCAGGTCAGTAACGGTGCTTGTTTAATTCAACAGGGGTGACTGCCATAGCAGCTGTTGGGTCCAGCTCTTTGCAGCAGCTGCCGGGAAACACCTCGGCGCAGAAGCCGTCGTCTTAATTCTTGCATCCGATATTAGGCATTCATGCATTTCCCCATCCAACATACTAACATGATCACATTGATAGGAAAGAAAAAGAGGAATCGCGTATTTAGTGATATGAAGGGGGAGAAGAAGGATGATTTGAGATTTCCTTGCACTCCTCATTCCTCTCTGATTTCAGAGAGGGCAACTGATTCATCACCTTGTCGATGGAACAAGCGACCGGATGTATCGCTTGCTTCGCTAAATGTCTTAGGCTTTACCATTGTCTGTTCTTCGCCATCATCATCATGCATTGTTGCATTATTTAATCATCATTGCTGTTCCATTAGACTAGGATGGATAGGTCTCTTTCATTCGCATGGAGGTTTTAGTTTTGTTCAGGCATCGACCGGAGGCCGGAATGGAATATTTGACCAGCTTTCTAGCCTCACATCTTCATCATGCTAGCAGTTGATGGTTCACTTCAGATAGACGATTTTAAGTCTTGAAGCTGATCCATTGGAAGATAGCAGCAGAGGCCGCCGGGATGGCTCTGCTGACTGACTTGTAATAATCTTCTTCTTTCTGTTCATGTTTGCTGCTTGTTATTAAACTTTTAAACTAATGTAGGATTAAAAAGATTGATGGGATTCATGGTTCCTTCAACTGTTCTATTTTTTATAACTTTCTTTAATTTCCTTCTTACTGTGTAACAGCATCATCTCTCGTTGCTTTTCTTCTCAAACTCCTTTCCCATTTCCTCTCTTTCTGGTGATGGAACAAAACTGAGAGGTGGAATCCAAGGGAGCAATGCCACTGGCGTGGTGGTGTGGTATGAGAGAGAGGTGGAGAGGGTTGTGGGGAGAGGAATCCGAAGTAGCTTTAGCTGTTACAATGAGAGCTCCAACTGGGTGTACTCGGTTCATTAGCTGGCAAAGGAAAGGGAGCCTTTTCTTTGTATATGGCCTTGAGGCATGCACAGGATGAGAAAGGTGGCATGTGAGGGAACGTGGGTTGGACTGGCATTGTTTCTGTTCTGAAGAAGGTGATGTATGTCTCGGAGAGCAAAGGTGGGGGGAGGAGAGAGAGAGGGACCAGTTCCAATTAAAAGCTGTGGGCACAAATCAAAACTGGATTAATTAGTTGCATATATATGGGTGAGAAAGGAGGTTGTGATTCCCAATTACAAAGTCATGGGAAACAATTCACAGATTTTTTTTTTTTTTGAGAGAGGAGGGGAGGAGATCCAAGCGTACTATAATTATCCAGGCTCAAATTACTAAATATGCTTCTTGCAAAACCTCAACCTAGAATATATCACTAGGGCAAGGCCTAATTGGCCATTCTACATACTTTTGAATTAAGGGATTTCTAAAAGTTATTTCATGTATAGGTTGATGAGTTCTTAATTTTTCTTGTAATTTTTTTGAGGAAAGGTCTTTGCTTGTAATGTAATCATTGACATCAAATGTACTTAGTGCTACTGGACCATTACCATTGCCCTAAATGGCGCTATCCTGCATACTTTGAGTCAAGGTTTCCAAAAGTTTTTTCATGTGTGAGTTCTTTGGTTCTTAACTATGCTTGTAAACTAACCAGCAATTGCACTAATCTGCAATTGTTTCCATTTGCGCTTGATGCTATTGGGGCTAACCTATGAAGGCCATCCTACTTAGAATGAATCTTAGATTCAATTTCACCAAGTGATGGGAATGGTGCCCTTCCTAGTACTTGAGGCCACAAAGCCTGGGTTGCCCTTCCATGTTTTTGCTGCACTATTAATCCATTGGCTTGGCATATGCAATGAACATGGTCTACACAAAGAAAGCAGCTGTCCTTGGCACGTGCATGCACGTAGAGGGGAAAGGGCAGATACACACACACACACACAGATAGAGAGAGAGAAGCTAAAATATAATTGGTAGTATTTGGTCAAAAAAGCATTCAAATACAAACTTAACATTGAACCGTTTGAAAAGAAGTATCATCGCTATGGATCATAATTTGGAATATCTGAATTATCTAAAACTCAAATTCTTGTGCTTGAAATTCTCGTCTATGCATCAAGTGAATAATAATATATCAATGGTCATTTAGTTACAAATCCAAATCTGGTGACAACACAATACACTATAAAATAAATGGGCCATCCCGACGCTTTTTAGAGCCTCTACTGACGCTTATAAGCATTGGTAAATTTAGCGCCGACGCCTCTAAAAACGTCGTGTAGGTGGGGGCAAAAATCGGAAGCTATGCCAACACTTAAGCATCAGCATAATTATTATTTTTGAAAAAAAATATTTAGAAATCCTAACCCTAGAGGCCTTGAGGACTGCTTCCTGGGGCGGTCTTTAATCATCCGAAGGCGGAAAAGAAGAAGAGAAAGAGGTGGGGGAGGAGGCATCTATTCCGAATCATTGTCCATGCTCTCCATATACTTCAACCTATTGGAGAAATTATAAGAAGAAACATCAAGTTAATCACAAGATAAAAAGATACTACACACCTGAACAATGGACGGAGAAGGCTTAAAAAGATAAACAGATAGTAAATCCACACAAGGGAAACCCCATGCATTTTGAAATCCTAAAAATCGGCAACATACTGGTCACATAAATCACATGACGAAGGCTTAAAAAACAAATCAAGAAAAAAAAACAACGAAATAGAAAGTTAACGGAAAGAAGATACTAGGGCTTACATCAAGAAGATGGAGGAGCTCATTGATAGCGGACGGAGGAGAGGCGAGCCGGTTCCCAACCTCTTGAAGCCGGTCTTCTAGCTCCTTTTGTCCGGGCATCATTTCTCCAGGCTCGAGATCGCCCACACTCCGAGCTTCCCCAAAGCGTCAGGGCATCCAAATCCTAGAAAAATTCTAGAAACCCACCATGAGGACTCGAATCAAGAACCTAGAAGAACAGATTGGAGAGCGGAAAAAAGCAAGAAAAGAAATTGAATTATAGGGTTTCGAATGGGAGAAATCGAAAAGAAGACCCACCTGCCGCTCAGATGGACAGTTCCCCATGCTTCATCATCGGGACCCTTATGGCCCTCGGCTCCCACAACGAAAGAAGCTTGTCGCCACGAAGTCCATCTCGAGGTGGGTCTTCTTGCCCCTTCGTCGCAAAGAAGCTTGTCGCCGCCACAAGTTCTCTATCTTTCTTCACTCTAGGGATCGGGAGAGGGAGGGGGGCTTTCTTCGCTCTAGAAATCGGGAGGGGTTAGGGATCGGGAGAGGGAGAGGGTTGGGGATTTATGCTGGTGGGTGCGAGGGAAAATGGGCTCCGACGATGCTTTAGAGAAAGCGTCGTGGAGGCGTGGGCGGGTGGTTCATTTAGACTTCGACGATGCTTTAAAGAAAGCGTCAAAGAGGAGGAGGGGGGGTTCATTTGAACTCTGATGACACTTTAGAGAAAGCGTCATAGGGGTATGTGGACTCCGACGATGCTTTTAAGCGTCATCTAATCGCACCATTTTTTATTTAGCATCCGACAATGCTATTTAGCATCATAATAATATCATGACTGTCAATGCTTTTTTAAAGCGTCGGTATATTTTGGCACTGGAGCCAAAATTACCGACGCTTCTACCTAGTGTCAGCATATAAATGTCGAGATAGCCCATTTACTCTCTAGTGAAAGAACTTAATGATTTTAGGGTATTTTCTCTCTCATAAAATTCTATTTTGGGCTAGACACACATTATTAGAGTTCTTAAACCTTTTTTTATTGTTGAACAGGCAATCAATTAATTTTTTGTTAAAAAAACATCTCAATGCACGATGCTCCCACTATTGTAAGATCTAAGCTAGGAGGGTGGATGTACTTAAGTATAGAGAGGTTTTTCTCCCACTATTGCAAGGTCTAAGGAGGGCAAATGTACTTGGATACAGAGAGGTTACTTTTGTATTTTGAATGTATAATCACCTTGCAAGGAGCAATCTTACCATTGCCAAAATATGCCTTTCTGCGTAAAATAACTTTATGAATATAAACCTGGAAATGGAATTTGAGGTAATATCTAATGATATTCTCTTACAAGATTCTAATTAATACAGATATGCTACAAAAGATCTTTATTATAAACTACTAGCAATTCCATTTTTTTGTGAAGGATCCTGACTAATATCCCTACTTTCTTCTTCCTCCTTAAAAAAGATGGTGACTAGGTCCCCGTTATTCTATTTAAAAAATAAAATGATGCAAGATGAGGAAGTCATGGGAGAGGGAAGGTCCTCGTGCAACCAACATTTCTTCTTCACGGGCTATTCCAGCCCACGAGCTTGTGAAGAACATGGTTCGGAGATCAGTGGATGCATGGGATTCTTTGCAAGTGAAGAGGTAGGCATTTTGCTGCCTCCAAATAGTCCAGTGTAAAGTCGTAACAAGGTAATGAAGATGAAGCCAAGAGTGCCTCAGGATCCTCTTTGGACCCTCCACATCGAGCAAAGAGCATGCATAGACCACGGAAACCACTGACTTGGAAAATGGACTTGATTGCAAGCCATTTGTACCGGATGAAGTAGAATAGAGAATTAGGTGCTCGGGTAGCTAGGGATATACACCCCTGGAAGTCACAATTATAGCTAGCTACCTTCAAGCAACATTTCTGGCTGAAGAATATCCTGCAGAAATCAGACCTATTGGTCCATTCAATCTACATCCTTTAAAGGCTCATCAGAGTCCTAGCCTAAATCCTAGAAATTGGAGTTGGGAGTGTTGGCTTGATAAGGGCTATACTCAAATAAACTTCTTAATCGAAGATCATAGCCTTGAACAAAGCAATGGTTACTCTACACGAATATTTTGCAGAAATCAGGCTTACTCAATCAACATCTTCTTCAAAGTTATTGTCATGCCCTGAGCCGGTAGCGCGACAGACGCCGTATGCCTGTACGACAGACCGTACATGTATGCAAGGCAACAGATCGTATCAAAACAATGACAAATCCTTAAAATTTATTTAAGCATTAATTTATTTAAATAGTTCTTACAGTAGTTTTAAAGTAGCATATGCTAACATAAATCAAATAATCTAACTATTCTAACTAAGATGCTCATAACCAAAGAATCTTCAGAAAATCTAGCGCACACCCCAGTCCCATGTGATCATGCCTCTAGCTCCAAAAAAATAGAGAAAATATAATAATGAGCTACACTAGCCTAGTAAGCAACATAATAACCCAGAGTGGGGTTAAAGCATGCCAGATATTTAATTAAAGCACAAAATAATTACTAAAAATAAATTACAAATAAACATATTTTTCTTTTAAAATTTATTAAGTAGTTTTATAAAAACTGATACTAGATTCCGACATCAATAGGCTATGGCCACGTAACCCAGTGGCAATGGTCGTACAAAGTGCCAAAAACCACTATTATTAACCACCAGTGGCAATAATGTTCAAATACCACTATTCTAATCACCGATGGTGTGATGTTGAAATCAGTTTTTCACATATTACAGATGATAGGCCTAACGAATAATCTCCATTGGCGGGGTTAAATCATAGCCATGCTGAGAATACATACATATAAAATAGATAATTTGCCCAGTCAAATTTTTCAGATTTTCATAACATATATCATAATTTTAAAATAATTATTAATATGCGTGACCCGTTTTACTAAGTACAAAACAAATATCAAAATTTTAATCAACTAATTATTAAATTTACCAAAAATTTTAAAAATATATTTTGAAGCATTAGGTTATTTACCTTTTTCGCTTTAAATCCAACTTTAGGCAAATGGGTTAGTGCAACTGCTTAATATCATTAAAATATTATTAATATTTGATAGAATTCTAGAAGTCAATTAAATACTACGGTCTTATGCCCCCAAATTAGGTTGGTCGGGTTACAGTGCCCGACTGCTCGGGTTGGTCTAAGCTAAGAGGATTTAATGAGTCAGGTAAAGATCAAAAGTGATCAAATCTAGCTGGGGCTGAAGTAATGACCAGTCAACCATTCGGGTACCGGGGCAATTCAGAATTTTCAAACTAGGTCAACTTGGATTCATGCCATAAAAAGAACAGGGCTTACGTTAGGATCCCCGAGCTAGTCTAGAGAGAGAAAAAAAGGAGGGAGTATCTCAGCTTGGGTCTGGATTTGGTCTGATCCTCGTATTGGGCTTGATTTGAGAGATTCGGGTCGACTATTAGGGGAAAGCTTTAGATCTAGTTAGAATGTGGGCTTATTTAGAGAGAGAAAGAGATACACGATCTAAAGCTTGTTGAACTTTTGGGCCTGATCCACTTAGTTTTAGACCTGCTCCATTTGGTTAGATCTAATCAGAAGCTTGGCCTATTCGGTCCGGTTTGACCAAAATAAGAAAAGAGAGATTGGCCTCAGTCGACCTGGATCAATCAATATATCCGATTCACAAGTCATGTAGAGAGAGAGAAAGAGGGTTTTCTTTTTCTGTCTCTTTTTTTTGCCCAAAATGAACGGATTCGATCAACAATGGATGAATAGGGCCTAAAATGAATACGACCCACATTGGATGAACATGGCCCAAAAGGAATATGACCCACAATGGGTGAACATGGCCCAAAAGGAATATGACTCACAATGGATAAACATGGCCCAAAATAAATATGACCCACAATGGATGAACAAGACCTAACAACGTAAACTGGGTCCGAACTCGGCCCATAATGGACATGGCCCAACAGGGTGAATAGGGCCCAAATTTGGCCCACAATGGGCATGACCCAATAGGTTGAGCAAGTCCTAAACTCGGCCCACAATGGGCACGACTCAATAGGGTCCAAAATGACTGAACTGTGCCCAAATTTGGCGCACAATGGGCATGGCCTAACTAGGCCCAAAATAACCAAATTGGGCCCAAGTATGGCCTACAATGAGCATGGCCCAATAGAGCCTAAAATGGTTGAACTAGACCCAAGTTTGGCCACAATGGGCACGGCTCAACAGGCTCCAGCACGACGCAAAAAGAGTTCTTCATCCCGTGAACTAGAAAATAGGGAGGAAAGGAGTAGAGAAAGAAGAGAGGAAGGAGAATAGAGAAGAGAGCAGAGGATCTAGTGGCGGCCGGGCTGGGTGGCTGATGGCTAGCCATCGATGGTAGTAACGGCTGGCGGCTGCGGCGGCGGCCGGCGAGAAGAGGAAAACCAAGACATCCTCGGTTTGGGTCCAGAATAGGGGAAGTTTCGATCAAAAGAGCAAAGAAAAGTGAGAGCTTACCAGTGCATCGTTGGAGGGGAGGACCTAGGCCAAAGGTCGCTGGTCCGGTGGTCTAGCATCGGTGGTGCTTCCGACAGCAATACTCGGCCAGAAAATAGAGCTGAAGAACAAGGGAGCATCTAAGGGGTGGCGCTCTGCCTGGGTGGCACGCTGGTCATCGGAGAAGGAGGAGGGAGGAGAGAGCTCGGCGGTGGGTCAAAGGCAGAGGGATGGAAAGTTTTTATAGAGTTTCTGAAGGAGGTTGGATCGTTCACCACCATGATTTTCGCGATGGTTGAGCACGATCGACGGTCGTTCTTAGCAGCTGCAACGCTACTGTGGGACTACCACCTATTACGCCTCAAGGAAGACGGAGAGAGGATTGTGATCGCCATCCTTTGTTTTGGGTTTTTCTTTCTTTGGGCCATGGGTTAAAGTCGGTTGAACTTACCGGCTTCAGCCCATTCAGGCCTATTCTTACACTCATAGAAGTCCCAGTTTAAATTCCAGCATGTAGACATGTTGGTTCGTAGAAAGAATAATA
>JAOXJJ010000591.1:40144-57796 GCA_025769935.1 Phoenix roebelenii
TTTATAGTATAATATAATAATAAAGATATAAAATATTATAATTATTAGCGTAAATTAATTTTTCATAATATAACAAAATTTTTAGTTAGGTGATAAAATTGGTTAAATAATTATTAAAGAAATATTTTTTATAATTGTTATATTTTATTATAGGTATTTTGGTTAAAAAAAAGCTTTCCGATCGAGCCTAAATGTGCTTTTCTAAAAGCTCCAAATTGGAGCTTCTTCGAGTTTTTCAAAATTTTTACTAAACACTCATATTTCATCTAAAAGTACTTTTGGAAGGCAAAAAAGTATTTTTAACCCTCCAAAAGCTCTTCCAAAAAGGGCCTAAGTAATTAGTTCGCCGATTTTATATGCAGTATATATGACATGAAAAAAGGGGCTGTTTTAACTGGTCATTGGCTTCTTGCCAAGACGGATCAACAAACTGATCAAGGTCGTGGCGTACCTGTGGAAATGCCACAGCTAAGCAAGCACATCCTTCGGAGGGGTGCCATGGGGTTAACTTTAACGACGCAGGCGGAGTCGAGCACCGTAAACTCGGTGAAGGTGGAGGTGTTGAGGAAGTGGTAGATGGGGAGGCGCTCCCCGGCCCGGTCGATGACGGAGAACCTGGTCCGGCCGTCGCCGGCCATGGTGCTCTTGAAGGGATCCACCCGGAACCGGGCACACAGGTTGGTCATGGGGGACTCACAGTGGGTGCACTTGCCGCACTCCCCGTTGAAGATGGGAACCACATGATCCCCCTCCTTCAAGTCTTCCACGCCCTCCCCCAAGCTTTCCACCACCCTGTCCGCATGCAGCCAAGCCTCACATTAAATTTAAGAACGTCAAGTATTTATAATACGTTGTTATATATATATATATATTAAGTTAATTTGCTTACCCGGCTGCCTCGTGGCCAAGGATTCGAGGGTATACACGTTGCATCTCATTCTGGTATCACGGTATGAGGGAGACAAGCAACAAGAAAAGCATCGAGAGAAAAAATAGATGCAAATTAATTGAAGGAAGTATGAAGATGAGGAGAGAAATATCTGATGTATGATAACATATATAGTTTTTGGTAAATTAGTATGAAAGGAGATTGGTGTTTTCTTTTAGTTAGAATTATAGGACAATACCAGGCCTTTCCAAGCACCGAGATCGGTGTGACAGATGGAAGTGAAGAGGATCTTGATCCGGACCTCCATTTTTTGAGGGGGCTCTACTTGCACCTCTTCTATCACGAAGGGTTCTTCTGGACCCCATACAACCGCAGCTTCATTAAAAAAGGTTAAGAAACATTTAGATTTAGCACACGCAAACCCAGAGAGAGAGAGAAGGAGAGAGACAGAGACTTGATACCTTTACAAGTAATGACTTTGCCGGCGGTCTCATTGGCTCGGAAAACATTGGAGAACCTATTGTTAGAGCAATGGAAGCCATCACCATGTTCTTGGCAAGCGCTCCCCATCTCTCTCTCTCTCCCGCTCTCTTTCTCCTCTCTCGGGGATGCGATGTCGGTATGGTTGCGTGGAAATTAAGAGCCAAAAGAAGACAACGTTATCTCGATCTCAGAGTCATAAATGTTATAGCCAAAAGAAGGCAATGTTACCATAGAGTTGCCATATACAAAAGATATGATGCGAGCTGGATAGTCGGATAGAATATCTTCTTACGAATATATATATCATAATAAGGACTAAAAAAAGAATGCCTATTAAAGATATATCAAAATCAAGGGAACGAAATTGATATTTCAATGAATAGGGATTAAATATAAAATGACGGTCAATCCATAAGTGCACATCCATTTGTTCAATTACGTATATATTTATTTTGAAAGAAAGTAGCGAAATAAATGATATGAAAATTACTTTCAACCATCTGTAAAAGAAGTCAATTACAGCCACTGAACGATTGCCTAAGAAAAATCTTGGTCAGAAAATGAGATGGTATGTGATGCCTCTTATGGTCTGTATGACTTCCTATTCTTGTCTAGATAATGTTTATATTTGATTTTCCTAGCACTATGTTTAAAAATGGAAATGTTGAAATTTAAAAGAAATTAATTGGTAAGTTTGTTCTCTTTTCTCAAAGAAAAAAAAGAATATTTTGTTTGATAGATTTTATTCCTAAGGAATCGGTAGAACCTGTCAGATCAATTTTGCTCAAAAATTCGATTTATATAGTTAAAATTTTAAAAGACGAGGACTGATGAAACGTTATGCGTATCCCAGCGGCCAGGCCGCCACCTTTGACCCAACTCTTTTCATTCAAGGTGTGGGCCCCATGGACCTTTTTCAGAGGTACGCTCGAAGAATTCCGAATTCTCATGTCATCACCTCGTAAAGGGCCATGTCCCCAGCCACGGGGCAAGTCACACCTGTATCGAACCTGAATTATTGGGCCATGCTAGGGATATTGTGAATTGAGCTCAGTAAGTTATTGGGCCAAGATTGCATAGGTAATGGTCCATGTGGTAAATTATACACTCAGCCCTATGAAGACATATTTATATATTTATTTTTGTGCAAATGTAACCTAGACATATGGTATTATATATTTTTAATACTTTTGGTTCTATTATATTAGTTGAAATATTATTTCAGTATCTAGTTCTCTCTCAAGAAAGAAATTATTAAATGGATAAGATGCATCATAGACTTAACGCGAAATGAATCTGATGAGAGAAATATTGGACACGTCGATCTCAGACTGAACCGACCTCTCTGATCTTGGTATAAATTGATGTAGATGACTTCATATTTAGTCGAGCAGCCAAAAACAACTGACAGTTTTGGCAGCCCGCGACTATGGCAATACTACTGCAATCAGCGCGCGGTCAGGGCTATACATTGCCTACACAAAGCAACACCCGCACCGTATACATTGACCTGACCACTAGTGCAGATCACATCAGGTCAGGTAACGACAAAACAAGCTGCCCTATATAAAAGGATAGCCCAAGAGACCTTAAGTAGGCGAAATCATTCACAAAGATCTCAATTCTCCTAAAATCTCTCTCTTCTATATTGTTGCTTTTCTATCCTAACTTAGACATCAAAGAGTCCCTCACCAAAAGCTCTCCAACAAGCAGACTTCTTGCAACTTATCCCCATAGGAGAGCAGCTATCCCTACTTCGGCCATCGGTTCAGCTCAGTTCCTGCCGACCTCAGGGCATCCAAGCTATGTTCCGACCTCGGTCCGAATTCAGGGGCAACAAACTAACAATAGAATAAGGGCCCACCCCCCAACTATATTGATATCAATTAGAGGAAAAGATAGTTAGCATGAGGTCGCGAGGAGCACATGGTTGTCTCATGCCTTGCAATGTCATGCTCCGACCTCGCGAGAATCTCTACAGAGCCCGAAACCTGCTCTGCCGACGTAACCCCCTGCACTTGTGGATAATAAATAGTTCAACATGCTCATACAACAGGTGCATACTCTAACCGTGGCAGTTTAGGGCTTACAACAGCAAGCTGCACGATCGGAACCGATCCGGCTAGAATAAATTCACACCAGCCACTATTTTCAGCGACCAGCACACCATATGTGCCTAGTCAGTCATCACTCTCGATGCCAAGACTCAGAGCAATTTTGTTAGAGTCGGCACACCTGATGAGAAAGTCCTAGCCATGATGGAAAGTGACATATCAAAGTCCCATTACGGCAAGGACTCCACACTAAGCCTCACGCCTTCTCGCCATGTGGAGCCCCCGCTCCAGCGGGACGTCGACCTCAATAGAAGAATCAAAGAGATGGACTGAAAGACTCAAGCCCTCAGGGGACATGCACTGACGGTGAGCAATAACCTTAACTTCTCCTCGAAGCCCCCTTCACCCATCATATCATGAAGGAATAGATCCCACTTCGATTCAAGCAGGAGCGACCCAATGTATTTGGGGGCCTAAGGTCGTTTTGTCTTTGAGGACTTCTC
This sequence comes from Phoenix roebelenii, assembly GCA_025769935.1. NCBI lineage: Eukaryota > Viridiplantae > Streptophyta > Magnoliopsida > Arecales > Arecaceae > Phoenix > Phoenix roebelenii. The sequence continues at coordinate 44,074 of JAOXJJ010000591.1, forward strand.
TATAGTGGACCGATCTAAGGCGAACTCATAGAGAGCCTTTTTTTCTTTTTATTTTGTCTTTAAGACCTTTCCTGCGATGAGCCTTTTTTGGGCTAGGGCCTTAGGCGACCGCCTAAGTCGCCTAAGAATTGGGCGGACCCTGAGTTCAAGATGCCATAAGTAGAGTTGTACGATGGCACCTCGGATTCTCTGGATCATTTGGAGAGCTTCAAAGCTCTCATGATGCTGCATGGAGCAACTAATGCTGTGCTTCGCAAGGCCTTTCCTGCAACTCTACGCAAGGTGGTTCGATTCTAGTTCTCAAGACTTGGGCCTAAATCCATCCACTCCTTCGAGCATCTCTAGCACCTCTACGCTTTGCACTTCACCTCAGGCTGAAGACAGCACTGCGGCTCCAACACACTACTCGACATCAAGCAACATTGAAAGTAACATTGGAAGTTCGCGACCTTGATCAGTCGGTTGCAATGTTAGCGATGAAGAGCAGCCTATATCCGTCACACTTTCTCTTCTCCTTTGAGAAGTACTTCTTCACTGACTTTGCCAAAATATTGGCATGGACAGACAAGTATGCCAACACGGAGGAAGCTATAGCCTTCCATCGTGAGTCCGCTAGCTAGAACCTCCTTGAGGAGGCAAAAGGAGGCGCAGGGAGGGAGGTGAATCAAAAAGTGCTTCACCTTGGCACAAAAAGAGTGTAGGAGACTTAACGGATCTGATCCCAATTTTAAGAAGATGAACCGCCTCAAACCATAGCACCTAGAGACTTCCTTTTGCTGTTAGAGGCATGGATCACTGGTTCTTTGATGGTGGAGGAGAACAAGAGCCAAGCGGAAATAGACTCTTCTTCCTTATGGCCTAGGGTTCTTGGGGACGGCGGCTTATGTGCATGAGAGGAAGAGAGGAGAAGAGAATAGAATTTTCAGGAAGAAAGGAGTATCATCTAATTTCATTCCATCCATATACAAAATACATTAGTGCATATATACATGGTTAATCATGACTCAAATCCAAAAACCCCTCTAGACTAAACCACGTGAGAAAGCACACAACCCAAGTCCATGTACACCCATGACTTGTATGCTCTCTTTCCCTTTGAGCCTAACCTAGCCCAATAATAGTTAGCCCCCTCAAGACCCAAATATTAGAGTCTCAAACAGGTAGAAGACCAAATTCCGTCTCTACCTAAATCTGAAACAGACTAGGGGTCGACCCTTTAACAACATGACTCGACCCTTGATCTTCAGGGATCGACCTTTTAACAGCATGAGTCGACCCTTGCTCTTCAGGAGTTGACTTATTAACAGCATGAGTCGACCCTTGCTCTTCAGGGGTCGACTCATTAACAGCATGAGTCGACCCTTACACGATTTCCACTATAGTTTCTTGCATTCCTTGCTTTGGATGCGCCACACTTGTGCCCACAAAGAGCTCATGATGGCCCAATAGCCCTCCTCGAAAGTTTGAAAGGTACACTTCTCTTACTATCTCAACGACTCAAAATCCTTATCAAGATTGAAGGCTAACGCTACCTGCGCCCTCTGCATCGAATGAGGGCCCCGGCGACCAAGAGAGATAAGAGAAAATACTACCGCTTCCACTGAGACCATGGCCATGACACTAAGGAGTGCCTCCAACTCAAGGATGGTATTAAGGCACTCATTCGATGTGGACGATTGGATCGATATGTCCATGCTCGACATGACCGAGAAGTGCCAGTCTTAGCCTCTGATCTGCCATCCTAGGAGCCGATTGACAATTGTCTAACCACTGGAGTCATCAACACGATTGTTGGCGATCCCAACGAGCCTTAAGAGGTCGAAGCTGCCACAAAAAAACAACTCACAAGAGACATCATCTTCTTTTATGACACCGACCTAGGAGGAGTATAGAATCCTCATGATGACACTATAGTTATTTCTCTTTCTATTGCAAAATACGACGTAAAAAGAATATTTGTTGATAATGAAGTTTAGCCGATATATTATTCTACGATGCTTTTCAAAGATTGAAACTACCTTCTGAATAACTCCGAAAAGTCAACACACTCCTTATCGGCTTCTTAGGAGAGTCGGCTCCTATGGAAGGCATGATCGATTTGCCGGTCGCCGCAGGACAAGAGCCTCGAAGTAACACTTTGAGTCTTAACTTTCTAGTGGTTCGTGTCCCCTCAGCCTACAATGCAATTTTGGGCTGATCTGGTCTGAATGCTTTTCGAGCTATGGTATCTACTTGCCCACTTGCTCATGTAATTCTCCACAAAGAGCGGAGTGGGAGAAATACAAGGTGACTAAATGATGGCTTGTCAATGCTACATGACCACCCTCAAGAAAAAATAAAGGTAGAAATTCCACCGACAGGATTGGACACAATGGACGAATTGAAGAAGCAACAAGGAGAATTGGCCAAAGAGTTGGTTCAGGTCCCCTTAAAGAAAGATGAGCCTGACCGAACAATTTAAATCAACTCCAACTTAAGTGAAGAAAACTGATGCAAAGTAATCAACTTTCTCCACATCAATGCAAATGTTTTTGCTTAGTCGGCTACTAACATATCAGGTATAGGCTATGAGGTGATGGTTCACAGGCTTAACGTGGACCTGACTCACCGACCTATGCGGCAGAAAAAGAAAACTTTTACCGTAGAAAGACAACAAATCATTGACCAAGAAGTTGACAAACTCTTGAAGGTTGGCTTTGTTGGCGAGGTGAACTATTCTGATTGGTTAACCAACATGGTATTTGCGAAAAACGCTAATAAAAAATGGCGAGCTTGCATACACGTACTTGAATTGAATCAGCTCCCGAGGATTGGTCTATAGATGCAACCTTGGGACATCTGTTGCTAACCTTTATGGATGCATTCTCTGGGTACAACTAGATCCAAATGGGGCCTTAAGACAAGAAGAAAATAGCCTTTCTCACTAGCAGGGCCTCTGCTACTACAAGGTAATACCCTTTGGCTTAAAGAATGCAGGAGCAACTTACCAACGCCTCGTCAATGTATTCTTCAAGGAGCAAATCGGCCAAAACATGGAGGTGTATGTCGACGACATACTCGTGAAAAGACGAGCAATAGGGCAGCACATGGATGACCTAGAGAAAATGTTTGCGACCCTCGGAAGGTATCAAATGATGCTCAATTCGATAAAGTGTGTCTTCGGAGTCACCTCGGAGAAAATCTGAGCAGTATAGAACATGCAATTCCCACAAACCGTCAAAGAAGTTCAGCGCCTGACTAGACGGGTCGTTGCACTGGCAAGGTTTGTCTTTAGATTGGTGGAGTGTTGCCTTCCATTCTTCAAGGCCTTGAAGCATCAGAAGAACTTCCAATGGATCGAAGAGTGTCAAGAGGTCTTCGACCTACTAAAGAAGTACCTTAACATTGCCTCTCCCAATCGAGCCATAGGTCGAAGAACTATTTTACTTGTATTTAGCCATTACTCCTTCTGCTATGAGTTTAGTCCTGGTGTGAGAAGAAGAAACATACCAGAAATCGATCTACTACACAAGTTGGATTCTGCGAGATGCCGAGACCTGATATTCCAAATTGGAGAAGACGGTCAACATCCTCATCATCTTAGCTCGAAAGCTTCGGCTATATTTTTAGGCCATTCAGTGACAATCCTAACCGACTAGCCAGTGAGGCATATTATGAAAAGGTTGAAAAATAAAGGTCGGCCAAAAAAGTGGACAGTGGAGCTAAAAAATTAGACCTAGAATATAGACCCTCGTCATCCTTCAAAGCATAAGTGTTAGCAGACTTTCTGGTAGAATACACCATCCCTAATAAAGATCCTTTCGAGCTCCCCAAAATGAAGACCACAGACAAGCCGTGAATCTTGCACGTAGATGGGTTATTAGGCTCGTGGGATTGTGAGGTTGGGCTCATTCTTACCATCCTAGATGGAGAATACGCTCTGGGATTTGAGCTCTCGACCTCAAATAATAAGGCCGAATATGAAGCTCTCATCATTGGGCTCAAGCTTTCCAAAGAGCTCGAGATCGAGCGGCTGAAGGTCTTTAAAGACTCATAATTGGTCGTTTGCCAAGTTCACAAAGAATTCAAATCTCGGGGACCATCGATGATCTAATATCTAGAAGAGGTAAAGGACATCACCTTGACCTTACATAAATTTGAAATATAACATATTTCTCGGACGGAGAATGCAAGGGCTGACTTATTGTCAAAATAGGCCACCTCAGAGACTACCAACCAGACCAAAGCTACATACCTCGAAGTCCTAGAGATGCCAAGCATCGACAAGCTCGAGGTCATGATGAACTCTACTGGTGAGATGAGCTAAGTTAGATAAATCCCCTCGTCGATTTCTTGAAGTATGAAAAATTTTCTGTGGACTAGGCTAGAGCTAGCCAGATAAAGCAACAAGCCTCCCACTATGCTCAGGTCGAAGACAAGTTATATTGGAGATCATTTTTATTGCTGCTCCTCTAATGCCTCCATCCAATCGAGGAAGATTATGCACATCGTGAAGTGCCTGAGGGCATCTGTGGTAATTACCTTGGGGGCTGTCCTTTGGCCTACAAAATCTTGTGGCAAGAATACTACTGGCCGGCCCTATAGAAGGATGAGGCTAACCTCGTCAAGAGATGCGATCGATGTCAACTCCATGCAAGCATCCTCGTGAAGAAATGCGGCCGATTAGGGCCCCTTGGCCATTGGCACAGTGGGGAATCAACTTTCTCGGACCTTTTCTAATGGCAACCAAACAGCGTCGTCTCCTTTTTGTAGCAGTGGACTACTCTACCAAATAGGTAGAAGCCAAACCAATGGCCTGGATTACCAAGGTGAAAGCTCAAGACTTTGTCTAGAAGGCCATAATTTGTAGGTTCGAACTTCCTTGGGTGATCATCACCAATAACGGGCATCAATTCAAAAATGCCCAATTCAAAGAGTTCCTCACTGAGCTTGGCATCGATCATTAGTTAACTTTAGTGGCGCACCCCCAATCCAACAGAGAGGCCGACGTGACCAACCAAATAATCCTATAGGGACTGAAGGCAAAACTGGACCAAGCAAAGGGACTATGGGCTGAAGAGCTCTATAGTGTCTTGTGGGCATAACAAACCACATCTCGAGTTCCCACTAGGGGGACACCCTTCAACCTTGCTTTTAGAATGGAGGTAGGGATCCCACTGGAGATCGGACTTTTGTCACTTTGGGTGGAAAGCTTCGATGACCAAACAAATTTGGATCGGCTCCGAGCTAACCTCAATCTACTAAAGAAAACCAGAGAGCAAACTCAAATCTACATGGCGGCATACCAATGGAAAACAACTTGGTACTATAACTTAAGGGCTGAGGGTAAGTTCTTCCAAACTAGCAATCTTGTCTTAAGAAAGACCAAACCCCCCCAATTAGGAGAGCTCAAAAATGTGAGCCCAAATTGTGAAGGCCCATACCAAGTGGCCGAAGTGGTGCAACCAGGAGTGTATAGGCTGGAGCATCTCGACAACACTCCAATTTCATAGATTTGGAACTCAAACAACCTTCGCATGCATCTATTATCAGTAAGGTTCATTATAGTCCGAACTTATTTTTAATAAAATTATTTTATTGTGTTTGTCTTTTAGATCGAACAATTATGACAAACATATTCGACTCTGGACATCTCGAGAAGATCTGGGCCCCGACCTAAGACCTCTGAGGTCAATGATAGTCTAGTAACGAAACCGACTCCAAGAAGACATCTCGAGCTAGCTTGGGACCTCCTCAAGTCAAGATCACTCAAAATTCCTCCAAAGATGAACTCCAGAGGCCAATCAAGGAGACACCCTAGCCTGACCTGAGACCTCCTCAAGCCGAGCTCACTCGAAATTTCTCTGGAGACAAACTTTGGAGAGGCCAACTAAGGAGACATCTAGGCCGACCTGGAACCTATTCAAGCCGAGCTTACTTAGATTCCTCTAGAGACGAACTCTATATAGATCAACTAAGGAGACACCCTAGGCCGACCTAGGACCTCCTAAATCCAAGCTCACTAGGAATTCCTTCGAAGACCTTATTTGGAAAGATTGATCGAGGAGCCCAAGATAGGCCAAAAATCTCTGCCGATCCTCCAGTTAGAATTGAATATAAGAAGAAGCATCAAAGAAAAGTTTGGTGCAACAACCTGAACTCAAGTAAAGAGTAGACAACACAAGAAAAACTGAAGTTAGGTACTTTAAAAAATTCTTTATTTTTATTACTTTTGAATATATATATTAATCTTGACAAAGGCCAGGCAAAAAGAGATGTACATCAACCTAGGTAAAATCAAGTACATCAAGGCCTGTTCTTGCCATCGCCCTTGCTGCCTCCTCTGCCCTTGCTGCCTTCGCCACCTTCACTATCCTTTTTGCTTTCTTTTCCAAAGTCAAGTTGAAGGATGAACAAGTCCATCCCCGGGGAGAGTAGCTGGGCCCGAGCCCGGTATTCCTCAAAGCTCTTTCGCAAAAGCATCAGTCATGTTCTCCTTATACTCGTGCTTGAACTAGTTCGAGGAGAGGTATTCCTCGACTGCTTTATCATCCCTCTGTGTGGCTTGGATGATGAGCTCCTTGGCCTCGACGACCTTCCCCTCCGCTCAGATAACAAAATCTCTAGGCCTCGTTGGCTTATACTCAGCTTAAACCAGCTTTGTTGAAAGCTCTGCGGCTCGCTCCTCGATAGCTCTAAAGGCCTCCCTATCCACGGATAGTTGGCTCTCCTTATTTTTTTCTGAGTCCACGAAGCCAAGGCATGGGCTTCCACCGACTTGATCTTGTCTTCAACCACCTTCGCCCTTTTCTTGGTCTACTAGGCCCACTCCTCGGCATGTTGGGCCAACTCCTCGGCAACCTCCCACCTTGTCTTGAGATCCGAACCATGCCTCGCGAGCGTCATGATCGACTCATACATGTAGCCGACCTCATGAGCATGTTGAAAAGAAGAAAAAGGATTATATACCTAAGTAAACAACTTAGTGAAGATTTTTAAGTTAGAAGCCTACCCGGATGACCGAGTTGAAGGTCCTATTAAACAACTCGCTGACGCGGATGGAGCACATGATCTCCCTATTGGCCTGGAGCTGCATAGCTCGGACCATCTTCTTTGCCACCCCGAGGGACAACAAAGTTGAATCAAACTCTTGAACTGACCACCTCAAGATGTAGGTCCTAGAGGCACAGGCCGGAGATGAAGGGCCCTCCTTCACTAGAGCAGACGAGCTTGGGCCTGACTGAGCCGAGGCATAAGTCGAGGCATAAGCCTTGGAGGACAACTGGTAGGAAAATATGGCAGCAGTAGAAGGTTGTGCAAGGACGACCCCCTCCAAATTTGTTGATCTGATCGACAACATAATATTGACCTTGAGGTTGAGCTCCACAATCTCCCTTCGAGGTACTGGCACCTTGGGGGAGACCTCACGAACCGAGGCCTCAGTGGTAGCTTCAGCAGCGACCTCGATGGTAGCTTCAGCAGTAGGGGGTCAACGAGGATTCTTGCCTCGACTTCTTTTTCCTTTGGGGGGTTTCGCCCTGGATGCTACAGCCGTCCTCTTCTAGATCTTCTTGTGGATCACTGCCATCGGTCTTTATCGCTGCGACAGCTGAAAAATTGAGAACAAGGTCAGAAAACAATATGATGAGGTGAAAAGAGAAAAAAATTAGAAAAAAACTTATCCTAGGGGTCGGTCGAGCTTAGATCGATGTTGATCAGCATCTCCTCGGACAACAACTCCTGCAAGGCAGGAATCTTAGGGAAAGACTTGAGAAGTTTGTCCAAGGATCCTTGATCATTGCCAGAGAATTTCGGAGCTGATTCATAGATCTTTAAGGTGTCCTCCATATAGTTTCAAACTGCTAGGGCTGCTTAGAGGTAATAAAGAAGAATCTTCGTTTCCATCCTTGAATGGAAGAGAGAGTACCTTGGATCAACTAGTGGCCTTTCCAAGAAGAAAAGTACCACCACCTACTATTTTGAGGATCTCTTCAGAGTGAAGCATCTCCAAAAAAGTGAAACCAAGACTGGAATGTTCCAAAGAAGACAAAGGGTAAGAAAGCCGGTGAGAATCTGCCCAAAGTTCGGGACCAGTTGGGTTGGAACAAGGCTATAGACCCTCATCATCTGGATAAAGAAGGGGTGGAAGGAAAGTCTCAACCCAGCCCTAAAAGTCTCCTCGTATAGGCCGAGCCGAGAAGGAGGAGGTCTGGTAACGAGGTCGTTTGGACCGGCATGCTCAAAGATGAACTCAGGAGGAATCAAGTTCTAGGTTCGGACGAGGCCCATCTCCTCTTGTGTGACGACGGACACCTCGTAGCCCAAGCTCGATCAAACCTCGAACTTAGTCGGAGGTGATGGCTGCTAAGCCTAAGGAGAGTGGTCTGACGACCAACTCCGCTATGAGGCATTAACCTCAGCATCCTTATAGTGGGAGAAACATAGAGAAGGACAAAGGAGCAGACAAAGAAAGGGTCAAGCAGCGAAGGAGCAAAGTCCCTACCAAAAATCGAGTAGCATAGAAAGCATTAGTGCTGAAAGATGGAGGCCTCGCCAGAGCACCACCCGGGAGCTCAAACATGTAAGCACTCTGGCAGAGGAGCAAATGAAGTAAATATTGTAAGCTGAGGAGAGGGGCTACCCTTATATAGAGGCGTGAATGACCCTAATCAAAATGCTAGGCAAATTAAGCCACATGTCAGCTCGAGATAAGACGCGAACAGTTTACTAGGATCGCTACATTAATGGCGCCTTGGGACAACCCGGTAATGATAGCGCCTCAAGATAGCCTAAATATGTTGTCGCTTTGAAGACCGATCAACATATTTATTGCCCTTTGACAATAGTTCTATCCTTGATCGAGGTGATAACGTGACTTCAGTCACCCAAACTGAAATGTAGCTCGTCCTCGAAAATGAGGGACAAGTGATGAGAGAAATATTGGACACCACAACTTCGAACTGGACTGACCTCTTCGATCTTGGTATAAACCGAGGTGGATGACTTCAGATATAGCCAAGAAGCCGACTAGTCGTGGAGCCATTCGACACCAACTGATGAAGACTGAAAGCATCTCGGATTAGACAACTTCATCCCTACCCAAGAAGCCAACTACTCAAGGAACCAATCGACACGTGCCAATAACAACTGATGGTTCTGGCAACCCGTGGTTGTGAAAGCACTACAATCGGCGTACAATCAGGGTCGTACGCAGCCTACACGGGCGACGCCTATTCCGTAGACGTACAACAAAACAGGCTGCTCAATATAAAGGAACAGCCTAGAGAACCTTAAGTAGGCGATATCATTCACAGAGAACTCAACTCTTTTGAAATTTCTCTCCTCTACAAGGTTACTTTTCTATCCTAACTTGGACATTAGAGAATCCTCCGCTGGAAACTCTCCGACAAGTGGACTTCTTGCAGGCCATCCCCAGAGAAAACCAGCTATCCCCACTTAGGCAAGTCGGTTCAGCTTGGTTCCTGCTGATCTTAGGGTCATCCGAGCTATTCTCCAACTTCGGTCTGAATTCAACGATAATAGAATCCATCTAAAATAATTTTGCCCTAGATCCATGGTGGACATGGCCTACCTAATAATTTCTCCTCTCAAAAAGGATCTGAATTTTTTTGGCTTTTCATTTTCTAAAAAATATAAAAATTAACTTTTGGTCCCTATGAGATTTGGAGCTGAAGTTGGAGTTGAAGTCTTTTGTTGCTCTTCACGCTTTCGAAGATCTAGTGATGAGATCCTCCGAACTCCTATCCAATAGAATTATATTAGTATAAGAGCCAAACTGACATACCTTGACCCTCTATTTTTTTTTATTTGCATCATGTCGTAAAGAAGGAAAAGAAATTAATTGATAGAGTTGCGATCGAGTTTGATCATTACTGACTGCTAGGCCTTGTTGCTTGGTGGATTGGAAACTCACCATAGATTAGATGGGTAGAAGCTAGAGGTCAACTAGCCACTAGATGGGAATGGTGGCATGGCCTGGTGGATGTCGCCTCTATATTCATTTGTCCTTATTGTACATAAATAAATAAATATATAAATTATAATTTCTTTTCAGATTAGAAATAAATTACATATACATTCAATAGTTTAAAAAAATTATGCTTATCCCTCTGAGATCTATTTTTATTTAAAGTTTTAATCCACAACTTAACAAAACATTAGTCAAATCATTAACCTTAAGTGGAACCAAATGCTACATTAGAAAAATTTTAAAAAAGATCAAAATAACCTTAAGTGACATAACAACCATTCAAAGATAAAAAATATATATATGTGTATCCTTCTTCCCATCCAAGGCTAATTTTGACTTTTTACATGAAGTAAACGAATTTATTAGTGCCATTAATTTAATTAGATGTAAGTATAGGTTTTACAAACTAGCAGATGTAAGTGTAATAAATGCAAATCTTAGAGAATTTTTGTAATTTACTCAAATTAAAATGGCTATTGTTGGGTGGAGAGAGAGGAGAAGGGAGTTGTGGAGGCTTGAATACGTAGGGTCCTAGTGGGGCTCTAATTGGATCATAGGGAGATTCTATTTTGAATTTTAAAATTAGACCCAATGATGCTCAACTCAAGTAAACTAATTAGGCCTTAATCTAATCTAGTTAGAATCAGGTAGCTACATGAATCCTTTTTTTCCATTATACTTGGTTTAGGGTTATACTTTTTGAAACGTTGAGTTATGAAGTCTTTCCTTACTACACTCCATGTAATTTTGCATCTGCCTTATCACTCTTGATTCCTTCTACGTATGTCGAATCAATCCTTCATACCAGTTCATTCCTCAGCCTATGTTGTAATAAGTGTCAAGTTTGTTAAGTAGATAAGTGGCAGGCGTAGAATATAAGTTTGTACATGCCACTACCCCCACACTATAGAATATATAGGAAGACCTCAACATGAATTTTGTGTTAGGACATCCAAGAACACAAAGGAGAGTAGACTTAGTATTTGTGGTTGTTGATCGATTATCAAAAGTAAGTAAAAAATTTTGGATCACGATATGAAGTGATAGATTTTGGAAGACCATGCAATCCCTTATCGAAAGACTTGTGCATGTGGCAAAGCTATTGTTTCAAGAGATTGAGAAATTGTATGGTGTTCCAAACTCTATCACTTTAGATCATGATCCAAAATTTCTTGCTTACTTCTAGGCTACTTTTTACAGGAGGTTTGGCACGAGTTTGAATTATAGAAGTACTGGGTATTCACAAACTGATGGACAAATTGAGGTATTGAACATAACTTTAGAAAATTTAATTTGTAGTATTTAGGAAGAGTAGCATTTCTTAGGCATGTGATAACTAAAAGAAGGAATTTATGCTAATCCTAAAAAGGTAGAAGCTATTCTGAGTTGGAGTAGACCGACCAATGTTTCTGAAATCCATAGTTTTCTGGGTCTAGTAGGATATTACAGAAGGTTTGTAAAAGAATTTTCTAAAATTGCTCCACCTTCGACTTGTTTGACTTAGAAAGGAGTCAAGTTTAAATGGTCCGAAGAATGTGAGAGAAGTTTGAAAAATAGAAAAGAAAATTGATATCAGCCTCTATTCTCACCATTGCTTGTGTGAGTGGAGGTTTTACCGTATATAGTGATGCTTGTAAGAATGGTTTATGATGCGTACTAATGTAGCATGATAAAGTTGTGGCATATGTATGCAGACAATTGAAATCTTATGAACAAAATTATCCTACATATGACCTGGAGTTTGCTATAGTGGGTATTTGCACTTAAAATCTAGAGGCACTATTTATATGGTGATAATTATAAAATATTCATTGATCATAATAGTTTAAAGTATATCTTTACCTAAAAAGAATTAAATATAAGACATGGAAGGTGGCTAGAATTACTGAAGGATTATGACTTATCCATCAATTATCACCCAAGAAAAGCTATTGTTGTAGCCGACAAATTGAATAGGAAATCCTTAGGTAATCTGGTAGCATTGATTAGTACTCAGAAACATATTCTAGAGGATCTGATAAAATTTAATATTAAAGTAAGGAAGCATGAACAAAATTTATAAATACTGTAAGTTTGGATTGTAAAATTTTAGAAGAAAATTTGTGGTATGACTTGTAAGGCATTTATAATATATGATGATATTTTGGGTCAATAGCTTAATTATTCTGATATTCACCCCCTTCCGATATATATAGTATAATTTTCAAATTATATTGGATTCATTGGCAGGAAGAATGTCTTGAATGCTTATAGAATTAGTTTGTAAGAGTATGCAACGACTGTTTATGCTCTCAAATAGTGATTCTGGAACTCGAGTCATGTCTCTTGACTCCATGATCTTGAGTAACATCTCGTGACCCAATCTTGTGACATCCACGGTAAGTAAACCCATCTACGCTCTGAGCAATTTTTTTTTTAAGGAAAAACACCAAGTCTGTTGAACTAGTCAATAACGACATTGGAGTCGCCCCTCCATCGACGGCATTACGGGTTGCAGCTCCTATGAAGCATATGACAAGCCTTCCCAACCGGCTCGGAGCTGGACACAGACCACCGAGGTGGTAGCACAGTTAGAACGGAGATTTATTTCCAACGGAGTGACTCAGATTCGAAACACACGGGCATCGACGCCCTCCACCTGGTTTGTGATGGAATGATTAATCTCAATGAATCATACATCATACCTTGACTCGCTATATCCATCTTAAAATGAACTCTGAGATGCGTGCAATCTGATCCGCAGCCGCGATCAACTGAGATTTGCTCTGGTCTGGAAGAGATTAATGAGAGATCTTCTGGAGAGAGAGCTCCTAATGCATATATTAGAGAAGGGGTCTGACAGGCTATTTATAGCCCTCTCCAGGGACCAAACGCCGTAATTAGTTACACCCATGAAGAGTCACCGCCCATCAAGGTAACTCTTCACTAAGATGGAATTACCATAATGCCCTTAAGCTTATCAGAATTTACGAAATTCAAGGGACACTTGTCAAACGTGGGTTCTAATTAAACAGGATCAAGGTTTAATTAAAACGGGATCCAACATTCTCCCACTTGGACCATATTGACGCCATTTGTCAATGTGGGCCACAACTTGACGGGATCCCAATATTTTTCCACTTGGACCATATTGACAAGTGAAATATCCTTAGCACTTGAATTTTATTATCTTTATACGCGTATTATTTCTATTCTGATATCAATTTGGGCAAACTTTATGTTTGACTACTTTGAAAATAATAATACGAACCATGGCGGAAATAACACATATTTGATTGGCGTATAACTTTCCATGATCACTATGTTACTAAACCATCATAACCAAACCCTTATGAATGAACTTCTCATGAAATTCATTCTTTGGTCATAATTTCTGCTACCATAGTATGCATAAACCATATGAATTCATTAAAGCAGAAAATACAACAAATGTGATTTACAACCATCTGAAATGTGCACAATGATACATCAATTAATTTATACAGAAAAGACCCATTTGACCTACATGCTCCTTATGCAATTCCGGGGCTATTGCTTTGGTCAAAGGATCTGCCAACATAAGCACAGTATTGATGTATTGAACTGAAACTTTATGGTTATCATATTTTTCCTTTATAACAAGATATTTCACCTCCATGTGCTTATTTCCATTGGATATCTTATTATTCTTTATTGGGTGTTCGTCCGATTCCTGTTTACCTAAAAATATGCTAAACAGATCGTTGTTAGAACCGACGAACAAAGTTTAAATTT
>JAOXJJ010000591.1:86224-119179 GCA_025769935.1 Phoenix roebelenii
CATAATTAAAGATAAGTCTCAACTTATTCATTAAATCTAGTATCAGGTTTAACATTCTACATCATGTATTAAAATTATGATACTCTCTGCATCAAAACTTTAAATGCCTTATATGTATGCTCAATTTTTATCTCAACGATCTTAGCATAAAATTTTTCTAGTGCTTACATGATAATAAGAAAACAATGAATGAATATGTATAACCTTCTCCTTTAAGTTTTTCAAAATCTAAATTTTCTCTCTAGTATAAATGCTTGATGCTGATTTCATGCTAAAACTTTATTGAGCATAATACTACTGAAATCTTATTTTATCCTTTGTGAAGGTATGAATGTAATTTATCATGTTATTATTATACCATTCATTCCTTATATGATTATTTGAAATGTATTATGATTTGCATTATAAGTCTCATATATGCATCATATGTTAAATCATAATCATCTCAAATTGGTTCAATCATAAATGATTAATGTATTATGATCATAATGAGAAACTTACTTAAAAGTTTTATAATAACAAATCGTCTTCCCTCTTACAAGTATGCTCAAGACTATTCTAAAATTCAAAATCAATAAATATGATCATTAAAATATTTCATAGAGCATAATCATTGTATCCATGATTAATATCTTTCTCTAAAATTATCTCGAATTCTATTGATTAATTTTAACCCATCACATTTAATCTGAGCATAAAAATCTTTTAAAGCATGAATATTAATTCCTTTGAACTATCTCTCATAAGTTAAAAATAAAAGCTTATTTGCTCTAAAAGAAGATTGCTTATCTCTCTGAAACATGATTACTTGTGTTGAAAGTTGAATCATAATCAGAATTTTGATAAAAACAACTGTTTAAGATAATTTGATTAAAATCTAACTTGTATATCTTATTGATAATTATCTTAAGCAAATAGAATCTAAGCTAAATTGATTTTGAAAATAAAAAATTGATTTGACCTTAAAGAATCTTTCTATTGCCTGACATGCTTGTCCTTGAACCATCTTGCTTAATGAAACTATCTCTTTAGTTCAAGTGTGACTTGTGCTTGCTTATATTTAGGAAATCTCTTGAGTAGAGTGACTTAATATTCAATTATTGTCATGTCTTATTTTGAGTCATCTAGTTAAGAAATATATTGTATGAATGTTTTGTATCTTGAAGAAACTAATGACTTTCCTTCAAAAAAAAAAGATTTTACTAATAATGCAGGATCTATGAGTATGAAATGAGAGATATCAACTTGAAGAACACCTCCACATAAGGTACAGTAAATATTCACATGCAAACAAAAGAGAAGACCTTCTTCAGCCAAAAGTATACGCATAAGAAATCTAGTAGGTATTTGACTTGAAGAATGCTGAATGAATCGGTAATTTCATATACCTCTCTTATAAATTAGCTAAGCAAAATCAATGACTTAGATCTTATTGTGGCATGATTAAAGTTTTTAATTACTAATTTCTTGATATCATGTCAACATCTGTATTGATTGACTTATTCTTTTGAAAATTATTTCATGGTTTGCCTAAATTGAAATATATCTTTACCTATGTGATGCATAATCATGAAATATACAAGTTTATACTTCAAATTTTGATTTAAAATAACTTGTAATAAGCTATGAATTCTTAAACATAATGAAAATGTTGTTTGCATGATATGCACTTATATGATATATTAGATTATTTCCTTATTCTGCTCTTTCATGTAAATTACTTGAAAATAACAAAAAGAGACAGAGAGAAAAAGAAAAGAATATGAACATTGTTCAAGGAAAGTAAAAGCTAAGTAAAAATAAAACTCCAATCTTAAGTAAAAGCAAAACAAGCATAATATATTCGGCATATTTGTGAGACAGTGTGAGCATTCTTTTGGAAGGGATAAAATCCATAATAAACTATATTTAAACACAAAGACTTTGGAGTGAATATTTTGTTGTTAAAGGAAACAGTTTAACCTTTCTCTTTGCTCATCATAGGGATGATGCCAATGGGGAAGCTAGTGGTAGTACCTGGCACTATTTGATTCAACTATTCGGTGTAGGGTATATTTGGGACGACACAAGAGGAAGGCTAGTGGTAGTACCTCGTGCCTCTTCCAACTCCACCGGATAGGAAGCAAATAGAGTATAGAGCATAAGAAAATAAAAACAAAAAAAAATCAAAATATTTATTGATTGGTTAAGGAAAGAAATTAAAAAAAAGAAAATGAATGACAAAATAAATGAAAGTATATAATAAGAATCAAATGAAGTTTCAATCACTTGAAAAAAAATCAAAATATTTATTGATTGGTTAAGAAAAAAATCAATGTAGAATTATATTTAAATAGGAAGAGTTTATTTGAAAAGAATTGATTTTGATCCTTGACATGATTGTCCTTAATGCTTTAATACTTAATGTTATGACTTAATGCATATTATGCTTTGCATGTGACATAATGTTTTGAATTATGTATTTAGATAACAAACATCTTCTTTAAATATAACTTGTAATGCTCCATGCTTGAACAACTTGTTTGAAACATGTTTCTATCAATCGTAATTTTATTTTTCTTTTTATGATATTCATAATTTGAAATAGGCTTTAACTTTGCACATAATGTTTTGCTTCACCTTTGACTTCGAAATCATTTGTGTTTCAAAGCTTCATGAAAATTATTTTCACTTGCATTCCATACTCATCAATGATGTTTTGGATTTCTCTTGTACTCTTTTGATCAAAAAAAAAAATCTTATTAAATCAGTTCCAATGCTTGAATATTTGAAACATTACATAAGAACTTTTCGAAAGTATTCTTGAAAGAAATTTCAGATTTGTCATGCATGATCACCTTTGAAATCTAAAAGTTGAATATATTTTCAAAAAGAAGAAGAGAAGGATACTTCTATTTTAATGAATATCTTTTGAAAAATAAAAAAAAGGATAATCTAAATTTGCAAATTAGGCAGAATGAATTGATTTTAATTTATCTTTCAACTTACCAAACATTAGTACATAATCTTCTTCAATTTGTACCAAAATTCAATTTGAATTATAAAGATTCTGGATGTGCTCTAATATTTTTGAAATATATATTTTTAATCTTAATAATTTAAAATGAGCTACAATGTAAAAGATGCATATCTCAAATTATAATCTTGAAAGCTTTCTTGCAATTTTTTATAAAATTCAGAATCTAATTTTATATAAAAGCTTAAATTTAATTTAAAAATGCTTATATCGTTGCATTTTTGTAACTTTCATTATATCTTTAATGATTGCATCATTTTGGAGAATAACTCAATATGATTTCTAGATGAAAACTACGGTTTAAGAAAAATAAAATTAATTTTGTTGCCTTGGTTGTTTGGTCCAATACGCATCTGAAATATATCATTTTCTATCTTGTAAATTTACTGAATTTGGTCTAAATGATGTATCTTTCAATAATCTTGATTGCGAACAAATGTTTCTAATTATATAATTTTATTTTGATATTAAAAAAAATTATTGTGCTTCATGTATACATTACTGTGAAACTATGATTAAGAAATTGAGTTCTATAAATATACACTTGAATGACCATCTATATGTTTTCTCTCCCGCATAATTAAAATCCTCTATTATTAAAAGAAAAGGCTATAAGAAGAGTGGATGATCTTGAAGCTAGAGACATTTCAACTCACTCGAATAATTATTTTTTTTAAAATATATAATTGCTTTTGAAAGAAATTTGAGCTTTAAAAGAATTATTTTTTGATTAATATTTCAGTGCATATTCTCAAAAATTAAAAGAAAGCATAATTTGTTTCTGAAAGATTAAAAAGAGTGATTGCTATAAATCTTGAAAAAAAAACTCTAAATCACTCTACATTCTTGATATCACAAAATTTCAGTTTTATTCACACTTATCATTAAAATTTAAAAATCAGTAAAAGAAAAGAATGTTTAAAGAACAACGTATCTTTCGAGGACAAGCTTTAAATATTAAATCTCTTTGCATTCTGCATCTTATTCCAAAGTCACTTTCATTTGATGCATACCTTGAATATTTTATGTTTGATTCATGATCATTATTGTCAATTTCTGAATTTAACTATTTTACTTATAAAGCATGAATTGATATTAAGAGACTTACATAAATGAAAGAGAATTAAAATGTTCTTAAAGCTAAATCATTAAAGGTTACTTTATATAAATTTGGCAAACGACTTTAGTAAGCACTTGATCCAACAAGTAGTATCAGACTTTGTGCTTCGTTGAATATCTTTTGAAAGATGAATTTTCATATGTACTTTATCGATAAATTATTTATTTTGAAAACTAATTGAAAAGGATTTAATTTGTCTTAGTATCGAAAATTTACTTTGGAATCTACTAATGAACTCTTATTGGCTTGCACTTTAGTGGTTCAATTCTGAGCCAATTCATTTTAATTGATTTTAATGCTATGATCTTTAAAGGAGTAAAAGAAAGTCTTTAAAAGAGTTCTAAAAGAATTTTCAAAGCTTTGAATTTTATGTATGCTCTAAGATTTATCATACATTGCATGAATTCATGTTTTGGTATCGGTGCTCCAATGCTTTTATGTCATGAAAGAATCTTGAAGTCATTAACAATTACTGATTCAACATGATCTTATGTTTTTTGAGTATATAAGTTTTGACCTTTTATCTGCTCTTATGCTATACCCTGAAAATTAATTAGATTGCTCTTATGTTGCTATATTCTTAATATATCAAAAAAAAATAAAAAAAAAGATTATATATAATATTAAAGATCTTTCAAAAAAAAGGAAATTGGATTTCCATTTGTGCTTTCTTTGAATATCATTCTTGATACTCCTTGAAATAACTTGAGAAAGATTCCATCCACACTTGATTTGAAAACAATCTTTGGAATCTACATTTAGAGATATTTTTTGGCTCGTATCTCAAATGTCTCATTCTTAAAGACAAACTTTTCATCATTGATTTTGATGATATTTGTCACCCCTGAAATTGTTTTAGATTTACACCTTTTGAAAGAGAGGTAAAAGAACTTTAAAAGAATATTATAATCATCAAATTTGTTGTGATCGCATCATAATTTTAAAACTATCTTAATTGGCTCTCATCTATACTCATTATCTTGTCCTGATATTATTGCCTTGAGTTACGTGATTCATATTCTTGCAATAACTTGACATGCATTGAATAAAATATTGCCTTGTGCTTAATGTTTCATTATTTTGCAACCTTTTTAATGTTGTCAAAAAGGAAGAGAAATATCTGAGTATATGCTCATAATTCTTTAAATCAGCTTAGATTGAAATATGTTGATTATGTTAAAGCTGATTACCTTTAAAGCATTATCATGAAGTATGTTCTTAAAGTATCTCTTAGATGTTGCATTTAATTTGATTAGTGTTTACTCTCTATTATTGTTTGTATTTCTTCTTTGAAATATTGTACTTTTGGTTTGGATGAAATACAATGTTTTCTTTTGAGTTATGATCTTTGTGATTGTCATTACAATGCTATTGATGTAGCACAACTGCAGGGAAAGAGGAGAAGGAGGAAGAACAAAAGAGGGAGAAGAAAGAAGAGGTTATAGAGACACAGGAAGAAGAGAAGGGGAGGAGGAGGAAGAAGAAGAACAAGAAAGGGGCTAGGATTTTTTCATTCAATCATCAATTTTCTCATACATGAGAGGGGTGGTCTTTATATAGACCTTACATATTGATCCAATTACATAAACCCAATTGACTAATCTAATAACAAAACAACTAACCAAATTGACTTGATTAAAATAAAAGCAAATAATGCAATAAAAGAAAATGACTCGAACTCAAATGGACCCAATCCGGGTCTGACTCAATCCGAGGGCTCAGGATCATCTGGATGAAAGGCCCTGAGGAGTTATTAAAGTGAATACAATTGCTGATTTCTTGATGCAATGAATGTGGATGTGATGCAAATGATTGTGCAGACTTAAAGACTCAATACTGATGAGACATGAAAAATAGGTCTATGAGTTGCCTAGGTTTGTAATCATGCACCACTTCGAATGGACTCATGCCTATGAACTTGGTAACCAAACTATTATATGCAAACTCAACTTCGATAACATTAAATTTCAGGACCTAGCATATGCATTCGGTCTGAGCCTATGATGTGGAAGTTTGGACAGAGATGCTCCAGGAGCTAGATCAATTGTGCGTTGGATATCACATATTGGAGAAAGTACATCTGGAAGATCATTAGGGACTACATCATGAAACTCCTCTAGAAGGAAAACTACTATAGGGGAATGTTCAAGGTTGGACTCCACATGGGTATCTTTAGCTACAAGTGCCAACTCAGGTGACTGGCTCTCAATATCTTTCACTACCTTCTCCACAATAGTGATGTGAAGTGGCTTGGTTGTACTTAGATCAATAGTCTCCTTTTAAGAATCATTTTGGATAAAGTCTAATTCTGTGGGTTCGTTTTCAAAGTCTTCTTCATCGTCTTCTATATTTGGTTCATAGACTTCTTCGATATATTCGACCTCTTGGCTCCTAACTTCTGGTTCAGTAATCAGGTAGGTCTTAATGAAATATTGGGATGCTATGTGGTCGAATTGTTGATACCTAGAGCATTGGGTTTGGTGCCTAGGAAAATGGAGAAGGATTACAGGTGGTGCGACCAAATTGATTTTAGGTTGGGCTGCAATAGGGGTTGGCAGTTTAGGGATTCTAGAATTTCGCATGAGCTCATAGATCTCTTGTTTGAATTCCTCGTGTCCAGCCCGCATGGCATCGAGCTATTCTATGAGAGATCTCAAAATATCGGAATTCATGGGAGCTACAGGGGTTTTAGGTTGATTGAAATAGTACTCCCTATCACTATGGGTTCACATGCAATGACGACACTAGGTGATGATGTGAAATGCAGTGTCACTAATGAAACCCTAATAGATATGATGTAGGACCAAATTTGATGCAGGACAACCTATTAATGCAAACTATTATGATTTCAGAGATCAGCAAGTTTTCACAAGAATAACTTAAAGTTTAAATGTTGCTGATGTTTACTTCGGTTATTCGAAATTAAGGATTAAGATTATTCAATTTAAAAAATTAGATTGAAATGAAGTAGTAATTAATCTGATCGAAGAATGTTGAGAAACATCCAGTTGCTAGGGTGTGCTAATTTAATATCTAGATTTTAAAAGGGCGAACAGGATGGGTTTGAAAGTAGGGGTTCTAGGTACTAAATTTTGACAGCAAAAGTAAGTTTCAAGAATATGGCTATCTTGCAAAAGAACTAGAACATAATTAGATGAACATGCCTAAGAAAAATGAAAACTTATCACCTGTCGTGGAAGTAGTCGATCAGACTTGTCACTGTAGATGGAGATTTTGGCGGTTGAATCCGTCGGTTTTCTTGGTTCAAATCACAAAGACGAGAACTTGAAAACTGGGTTGGAAGAAGCCTCAAGCCCTGCTTTTGAAAAAGCAGTGGAGTCAAAGTCTGCAGAGGTTGAGCCTATTACTGTTGATGCTGAAGAGGTGAAAATCGGCACTGCTGATGGTGTCGGTTCCGAGAAAATCCAGAATGGGTAATTGTTCCTCCTGCCAAACCCCTTGAGCATGGGTTATCCAAGTCCAGTAGTGTTGGTGTCGGTGGTGAAGAGACGAGGAAGGAATTGAATGGAGGCTCTGTTGATGTGAGTTAGCTCAGGCTTCTGCAGGGAAGCTCGATGGGGGAAGGGTTCTATGGTGCGGTGATGGCGGCTCCAGTGTGCAGCAGCGGAGCCGCGGTGGCGAGGATGGCAGAACGCCGGCATCAGTGGACGAAGCTCGGTGGAGGCAGAGCCTGGCGAAGGCGGTGCAAGCGGTGGAGCAGCGCTTTGGTTTGGAGGGTGAGCTCGGCTGAGGGCTCAAAGGAGGCGATGCCCGAAGGGGTGCTCGGTGTAGGCGGCGCTCGAAGGGGCGCTCGGCGGAGGCGGCACTCTTCCGGCGGTGGCTAGTGAGGCTGTCGGGGCGATGGCCGCGGCGACTAAGGTGGAGTGGCACCATTAAGCAACTTCAACCTCCCGACGGTTTGGGACAGCTCTCCGACCCTTGCGGCTATGGCTGTGGGGCAGGGCTCCGATGGCCGGGGCAGAGGGCGGTGATCTTGACCGCGGTTCCGTGGTTTGTGGCGACGGGTGGCTCGGCAGGCGGCGGCGTCCGGTGGCAAGCCGATGACAAGGTGGTCACGGCTCCGGCAGGTGTCTTTCGGTGGTGAAGGTGGAAATGTGCATGGTGGCGAGGGGTCACAGCAGGTCGGTGGCACCGAAATAGCACAGAGCAGCAGTGGGGTGCGACGCAGCCGGCAGTGAAAGGTGGAAGTCGTGGCCGCAGCCTTGGCAGCCAGTGGGAAGGGCCCGACGAAAGGGGTTTTCCCCTTTTTGTCTCTGATGAGAACGAGAGGGAGGGGGGACCTTCTCTTTTTGTTTTTTTTTTGTGATCTTCTGGTGAGCACCGAGAGGATCATCTGGATGAAAGGCTCTGATGTCCCCATCAGCTATCCATTTCATTGTTATTCATTCTTTTTGATGATAACAAAAAAGGGGAGAAAATATAAGAGAGAACCTAGAAGCAAATTCCATTTCATTATTATTCATTCTTTTTTCAAGCTCTCTCATTCATTCACCATGACTTCATTCCAGATAACAATCTTATCTGAATTTGCTTAACGTCCCTAAGCTTATGAATGAATGTGAAGCTACTTCTTCAGATGCCTTACCGCCCCCTGAGTCAGCGCACGCAAACCGAAATATGGGAGAAAATATGAGCATCAACCCTTAAACTAAGAGGTATATATTATATACTTAAGGGGGAGACATGTGACAAAAAGAAAATCTGAATTTTGACAAAAAGAAAAATCTGAATTTTGGTACATAATCGTAAAGATTTTTCTTGCCTCGATACATAACTTGAAACTCTTGCTTTAAGGGGGAGCAAAGCTGAAATTCTTTTGACATTCATTTGGATAAGATAGGGGGAGCTTTTGGTTCATTAATACATTATCTAATTGGACTATTTTGAAACTTTTGCATCAAAAACATTTCCTATATATTAAATTTTACTTCTCACATGAATATCAATTTACTTATACTCAATATTTTGTAATCATCAAAAAGGGGAAGATTGAGGATCCTAGTGTTATTTTGATGCTTACAAAGCCATTGAGTCCATATGGAAGTGCTAACGCCATTAACTAAATTAATCAACTATATAAACACTCAAGGAAGAAAGAAACGATACATACTCAGTACATTCTTGATACACTCTTCTTGTGCATTTAAAACAACTCTCAAGAATTCATCTAAGGATAAATTTATTAGATCGGCTAGGTTCAACAACTGCACCAAAGTGGACTTGAGGAAAAACCTAAATCTCAATTTGACAAAGTTAATAGTGAAGTTTCATTGTTAAGGGGCAATTTTGTCTTTTTACTAGTCAAAGAGATGAAATTTTTTATGTGCCAAGCATTCAAAATCAATTGCAATATTTTTATTGGTCTCATGTGCTAAACTAACCTAAAGATGCAGAAAATCAGAGTTAGAGTCGACCCTAGAAGAATTTGAGTCGATCCTGGCACAATCTGATACATTTGGCACACTTTGGCATGCTTGGCACAGGGCTCGGGTCGACCCCAGAAAAACAGGCACAGTACTCGGGCCAACCCCGCTCGAGCCGACCCCAGTGGAGCCGACCCCAAGAGAGCATGAGCCAACCCCAGCTTGAGAACTCAAAAAAAAAAGTCTCTAGAATTCCTGAGAGGGGCCGACTCCACTGTAGCAAGGGACGACCCCAGAAAAGCTTTAGCCGACCCCAGATTAATGAACAATGACCTGAGCCGACCCCAGAAAAGATTGGGTCGACCCCAGCACGGGCGACAGCCCAACGGCTAGTTTTGCAGAATTATTTTTTAAGTCCCCAACGGCTATAAACGGCTACTTTCTCCATTCCAACGGTAGGGAAGTGATCTTTGGAGGTTGGAGAAGTATTTAAGAGCCACTATTTATCAAAGAAAGGCATCTTCGTGAGGATCTAAGTGTACATTCAAGAGAAAAGGAAAATTCAAGAGAGTTCAATTTATTGCTTCAAGTTCAAACCCAAAAGAAGTGTGTTGAGCAGAATTTAAGTGCTTTCAAGAGCTCAACCAATCCATTGAAGAGTGAAACAAACTCAGCGAAGAAAAGAAAAGCACCTTCAAAGGGATAACATTTTTATTTTCTTCTCCTTAGTGCATATTTGTTTTATTTGCTCACTTAGGAGCTTTAAACATTATATTTTTCATTCAGTGTAAGGTTTGTTAGTGAGCTTATAAAACCAACGGTGTAGGTTGTTGGTGAGCCCATAAAACCAACATAGGTTGTTGGTGAGCCCGTAAAACCAACGGTTAGGTTAATTGGTGATCCCGTAAAATCAATTGTAAGGATTTTTGGATTGTGAGCCCGAAAAAACAATCCAACTGTAATCCGATGGGTTATAGTGAATTTCCAAGGGAATGGTTAAGGAGTGGACATAGGTGCTTTGGGGTGCACCGAACCACTATACTTGATTGTGTTTGCATTGTGTGCTTCTTGGTTTATTTCCTTTACTTAAGCAATTGCTCTAGCTTAAATTCTAAAAGTGACTTAATCACAATTGCTTCCACTGCACCTATATTATCACATAGACCAAACCACATTCACTTACAAAATTAATTTGAGGCCTTAAAATTTAGAAAACCCAATTCATCCCCCCTCTTAGGTTGTCACGTTGGGCAATAATAGATAATATCATAGATGTCTACCTTTGGCATCATAGGCTCAGTCATATTAATAAGAATAGGAGGAACATGTTAAGTAAAGAGAAAATCCCCAATATTAATGATTGTGAATCATTGACAACCTGTGAGTGATGTCTTCTTGGAAAGATGACCAAATCATCTTTTACCGAAAAAGGTGAATGCGCCAGTGATTTATTGACCCTTGTACATTCTGATGTATGTGGGCCATTGAGCACAAATGCTGGAGATGGATATTCATATTTCATTACGTTTAAAGACGACCTTTCGAGGTATGGTTATGTCTATTTAATTAAGTATAAATCTGAATTATTTGAAATGTTCAAATTATATCGTAATGAAGTAGAAAAACAAACTGAAAAGAGTATTAAAACTCTTCGGTCAGACCGAGGAGGAGAATATCTCTCTAGTGAGTTTTTGATATATTTAGGGGAAAATGAGATTCTCTCCTAATTAACTTCTTCTTGTACACCACAATATAATGGAGTATCAGAAAGAAGAAATCGAATCCTATTAGACATGGTTTGATCCATGATGGGGTTTGCAAATTTGCCCATAACCTTTTGGGGATATGCACTTGAGTCAGCCTGTTATATTTTTAATAAGGTTTCAAGTAAATCTGTGAATAACACCACATGAGATGTGGACGGGATGGAAACCGGTGCTTTCTCATCTTAGGGTTTGGGGGTGTCCGGCTTATGTCAAACGTTTGAAAGCAGACAAACTTGAAGTCAAGTCTGA
The DNA here is from genome assembly GCA_025769935.1 of Phoenix roebelenii. NCBI lineage: Eukaryota > Viridiplantae > Streptophyta > Magnoliopsida > Arecales > Arecaceae > Phoenix > Phoenix roebelenii. The sequence goes on from JAOXJJ010000591.1 coordinate 97,760, forward strand.
CAAATGTTTATTTGTTGATTATCCTAAAGAGACTAAATGATATTATTTCTACCTTGCTAAAGAACAAAAGTTGTTCGTAAGCAATAGAGCTATTTTCTTGGAGAAGAAATTCCTTGGAAAAGGAAGTAGTAGCTGTAATGTAGAACTTAGGAAAGTTCAACATGTAGAAGACCCAACACCATCCACTGAACCAATTGAGATAGATTTGATTAGATCATATCCCAAACCTATCTTAGATGCACCATTAAGACGATTAGGTAGAGTACCATGTTGGTCGGACAAATACTACGGTTTCTTGATCCAGAATGGGGATCCTATCGAACTTGATGAAAATGATGAGGATCTGATCACCTATATGGATGCAATGCAGAGGTATGACTCTAATAAATGGTTTGGAGCCATGCAATCCAAAATGGAATCCATGAAGGTCAATGATGTATGGACATTAGTTGACCCACCCGAAGGGATTAAACCCATGAGGTGGAAGTGGATTTTCAAAAGGAAATAGGGCACAGACGGAAAGATGGAGACCTATAAAGCCCGTCTGGTTGCCAAGGGATATCGTCAGCGTTATGGTATTGACTATGACAAGATATTTTCTTCTATGGCAATGCTTAAGTCCATTCAAATTGTGCTTCCAATAGAAGCACATTTAGATTATGAGATCTGGCAGATGGATGTCAAAACTGCTTTTCTAAATGTAGATTTTGAAGAGGACGTGTATATGATACAACCTAAAGATTTTACATCTGTAGATGAGTCTAAAGTGTGCAAGCTTCAAAGATCCATTTATGGATTAAAATAAGCTTCACGGAGTTGGAATATACATTTTGATAAGGTGATCATAATATATGCCTTCATTAAGAATGAAGAAAAACCCTATATTTGTAAGTGAATCAATGGTTCAGTTATTATATTTCTAGTTTTGTATGTAGATGACATTCTATTAATTAGGAATGATATCCCTGCATTACAAGGAATAAAAGTCAAGTTGTCATCTCAAATTGCCATGAAAGATTTGGGTGAAGCATCTAACATCCTTGGGATGAAGATCTATAGAGATAGATCTAAAAGATTGCTTTGATTATTCCAATCTACGTACATTGATACTATGCTGAAGAGGTTCAGCATGATTAATTCCAAGAAAGGCTTTTTTCCGATGGGCCATGGAATTAACCTCTCTAAGAAGGATTGTCCGACAACTCTCCAAGAAAGAGAGAGTATGGATAGAATTCCATATGCTTCGGCAGTGGGATCTATAATGTACGCCAAGATATGTACTAGACCAGATGTGGCATACTCACTAGGAGTAGTGAGTAGATACCAGTCTGATCCAGGTAGCAACCACTGGAAGGTTGTAAAAATCATCCTAAAGTATTTGAGAAATACTAAGGACTAGTGGCTTGTCTACGGTGATTCTGATTTGAAACTTGATGGATATACTGATTCCAATTTTCAGTCAGATCGAGATGATAGCAAGAGCGTGTTGTGTTATATTTTTACTCTTAAGGGTGGTGCTATCAGCTGGAAGAGTTCCAAGCAGCACACAGTGACAGATTCTACATGTGAAGTAGAATACATCACAGCATTAGATGCCGCCAAGGAAGCTGTATGGTTATGCAAGTTCATCTCTGAGCTTGGAGTGGCACCCTCTATTGATGGTCCAGTTACAATATTTCGTGACAACACTAGAGCCATAGCTCAAGCAAAAGAACCCAAAGCACATCAGCGGACCAAGCATATTCTGTGACGCTATCACCTGGTTTGGAGGATTATAGAACTATGTGAAATTGATCTATAGAAAATTGATACAGAAGAAAATCTGGCTGACCCATTTACCAAAGTTCTTGGTATCAAAGAGTTCAACGAATACAAGTCGAAAATGGGTATTAGATACTGTGCCGATTGGCATTAGGCTAAGTGGGAGTTGTTGGGATTTGTATCCTAAGTGTCAATCGTCAGCATATTGATGATTGAATTTTGTAAATGAATTGATAAATTAATAAAGTGTTATTTGGTATTATTCATCATTTCATTGTACATCTTCAAATGAACTCATATATGATGAACTCCTTAGGACTTATTTTATGATAAAGGAGGATTTATCTTCAAGTCCTTAAACCTATTCGCAACCAAATGATATGTTGTTACTAGGACGACAATATTATCGAGATTAGGTCATTGTGTGACATATACATTGGTTGTCCACTTAACCAAGAAGTGTGGAGACACTAATATGTCACACAGGTGAAGTGTAGGAGTACATTTCATTGAACGTGACCAATTTTGAAACGCTCTACTATTGAGAGATGTTCCGAGTGGATATAGGTATAAGTAACCCTCAGACCTAAGATCACCATAGTGATTAGCAAGCAACTCACTGTACTTTGGTATCGGACTAGCAAAATTTCTAATTCTGGGACGGAAGGTTACTCGGTGCAGTCAAGTTTTTGTGAAATCGGTGCATGAGTCAAGATGGAGTTGACCCTTTCTAAAAATAGGAGATAATACTTTGGCCAGGGTAATCCTTGTAATGAGTCATAGGATTTCTAAAGTTGATCATATAGTGGATATACTGATTAAAGAGTTGACAGAACTCTGAGGTCATCCTAGCATTAGGAGTCAAAGGGTTGAATTATACAGTAACTATAGTCCAAGATTCTATAATATTTGCTTCGCATATATTCGACCTATCTGGACGTCAGGTACCATTGCTAGATGGTCATATCAATTAGTATAGGAAGTCGTTTCGGTTCAAACCTATGAGGTCAGACGCATAGAAGTTTCTTGATTGATCAAGATGGCTGATGGATGATTGAGAATCATTGAAGGATAATTTGGTCAATTTGATTGAAAAATTATCCTATGAAATAAATAATGTAAATATTGGATGATTAATTAGTAATTAGATTACTAATAAACTCAATTTGATTGAGTAATTGGACTAAGGATGAGCCAAATTGAATTGGATTCAATTTTGAGTTCAATCAGGGTTTTGACCTGATTGGATTAAGTATGAACCAAGAGAACTTTGTTGACCAAATTGAATTAGATTCAATTTGTGCTTAATTAGGGTTTGACCTAATTGGATTAGGTTCAACCCAAGAAGATTGGACTTCCCTAATTGCTAGGATGTGAACGAATTAAATGGGTTTGATCTGAATTTTTCGGATCTAGAAATCCACATGTCACATGTTCATACATGGCACCACAAATTAAATTTTAATATGATTAAAAATTAATTTAAATTATTTAATGGTGCCATAGGACACGTGGCAACCATCTGGAATGGGCAACATGAGATAAGATCTCATGATAAGTGTTAAACCTAATTCCTTCACTGCGCATGAATGACGCATGCTTCAAATGGGTGGCGACATGAGTTGAGTTTGAATTTTGAATTCAAACATTAAGTCACATGAAAACTATGAATCAGATGGCTCATTCATTTACCAACTAAATGAGGATATGGCGAGTGGAATTTTGAAATTATCAATGGGAATTTTGAATCAAAATTGAATGGAAAAATCAGCACCATCCATTTCGATCTTATCTCACTCGCATGAACCATTTGTTATTTGAATTTTGAATTCAAACAAGATAGAATACATCTTGTTACAACCCATCCCTTCATGCGCCAACAAAATACCTGATTTTCATTTGAATTTCGAATTCAAATGATCAGATGGTGTTCCATTAAAAGGATGAGTTCCAAGTGTTGCAAGGAACATGAAATTCAGCCTTGTCCATCTCGCATTTCATCCTCCTCTAGGTCCATCTTTCCATAGCTGATAGGGATCCCTGAAAAGAGCTTTTAGATCAGAACTAAGTCTTCTTTAATCCCTACAAACCATTCCTCCAAATTCTTTCAAGAAGGCAAATCAAAAGTTGATAGTGCTGGGAAGATCGGATTTCGGCAACAAGGGATCCTGCGCAAGCTAGCACTTCTATGGGATTGGATCTCTTCAGGAGCTTCGCGTGGATTACTCGTAGAGTCCAGATGACTATGTGGCTACAAAGATCGAGCATCAAATCCATTACCTTCTGATTTCGTAAAGGTATGAATCTAGATCTAGAGTTAAATATTATAAGATCCAATCCTCAAGGGTTAAACCTCTTTTGGGGCTTCTCACAGAGTAATCTTCAGAGCCAATTCGATGGGCATTCGGAGATTAGTTGGGTCATAGGTTAGTTAAGTTTAGAACTTAATTAATTTCATTTCAGATCTGATATTAATCATGTAAGTTTTTAGCATAACCGTTTAAACGATCCCGACATATTGATCATGAGTTCTAGTAGTGGTATTTTGAGATTTGATTTCTTTTGCATGATAGAATTAAAATATTTAATTCAATTTTCCACTGCATTTTTCAAAAATTAATAGAACTATGTTTGGCTTGATCCTCCTTGTGTAGGGGTACGTAGGCAACCTGAACAGGTGCAGCCATTAATTTTAAAAAAATTCTAAATTTCAGCATGCTATCACTACTAGACTACATAGATCTCTTTCACTTCGTAGGGCACATGACCACAAAGTGTCCGCGTGTTGAGTGATTGTTGTTCCCCTATTTAATTTTGATGAGCCCAAAACATTGAGTATATTTCGTATTGTACTAATGAATTCAAATTAGTGTTTCTGGAAAATATTGTTGAATGTGCTAGAATGACTTAAAAATTGGTTTAAGAGCTTTTTAAATTCCACCTTTACTATGTTTAGAATCAATCTCAATTTTCACCCTGCACTCGAGTCGACTTCGAAGATTCTCGAGTCGACTCTGGCACAAAGGCTGTTAAATGACACACCCTCGAGCCGACTGCCAATTCGGGCGAGTCGACTCCTGATAGATTTACAGAAAGCAGAATTTCTAAGTGCAGAGTACGAGTTGACTCCGACTGAGACCAAGCCGACTCTAAGAGCAAAGACAGAGAAGTATTTTCTGAGGTATAGTGCCCGAGTTGACTCAAACTGTAGGTGAGTCGACTCCTGCAAAAATATAGAAGATCAGTTTTCGAGCAAACTGATATCGAGTCGCCTCCAACTGATATCGAGTTGTCTCCAACTAATATCGAGTTGACTCCAACTGTGGACGAGTTGACTCTTGCGAGAAGATAGAGAACCAGTTTTCAAGCCAACTAATATCAAGTCGACTCCAGCTATGGATGAGTCAACTCTGACAAGAAAGACAGAAGAATGTTTTTTGCAGCACTGAGATTGAGTCGACTCCAGTAAAGATCGAGTCGACTCCAAGAACCAAGTCAGAGATCGAGTCGCCTCTAACTAAGAATGAGCCAACTCCAACAAGAAAAGTAGAAGGTCAGTTTTTGATACACTAAGATCGAGTCGACTCCAACTGTGCTCGAGTCGACTTCAATAAGGAAAGATAAAAAAATAGTTTTTGGTATACTGAGATCGAGTCGACATCTGAAGGTTACGAGTCGTCTCTCATTTGGCGAGTCGACTCCTAAATGTTGCGAGCCGTCTCCTGGATGAAATGCCTGGGTAGTACTATTAAGAGATACAGTGACCGAGTTGTCTTCTAAAGAACACGAGTCATCTCCAATTTCAACCGAGCCATTTTCTAGTCACGCGAGTCGACTCCAATCTCAACGGTCATATTGTCTGGCTGCATAGTAATGTCAGAACAGCTCTTTTACTCTCTCTTTAATGACTATTTTTCAAAAAGAAGAGCCCTGAAAAGTGTTTAAAAGGAGATGGAAGACAAGAACAAAGTATCCATTGAAGAGCATTTAAATTTACATCTTTTCAAAAGAAAGTTTAGAGCCTTTTTGAAAAGAGAAAGGAGAGTTACTACGCTTACATTAATTTCAGAAATACTCCTTACATTCAAGGCTTGGTTATCTGATCCTCAACCATCGGAGCATTCAAGAGATGATCCAGAAAAGGAGATGCCACATCTTTCTTCAGCATAAAATCCGTTTGAGAGCTTCTACCTTTCTCATATTGCTTATATATTGCTGTAATTTATATATTCAATTTTCTTTGGTTCTTGATTCGATCAGGGGATTGAATTAAGGGGTTTAAGGGTTGTTGGTGAGCCTGTGTAAAATCAACATTGTGTAGGTTGTAGTTGGTAATTTAGAAAAAACCAATTAGGTTGGATTGTGAGCCCGTGAAAACAATCGGGTTGGTTCTAATCGGTGAGCCTGTGAAAACCAATCGAGTTTGTTGTGATCTCGTGAAAACAACAAGTTAAGTTGTGAGTTTGTAAAATAACCAAGTGTAATCCTAGGAATTATAGTGAACTCCCAAGTGAGGCTTGGGGAGTGGATGTAGGAGCAGGGTTGACTTTGAACCACTATAAAATTTTGTATGTTTGTGTCGTGGTTCTTTAAGCGTCTTTTCCATATTGCTTTATTCATAAGTTGATTTATCTTAGATTAAAATCAAGAAAGCTTTCATAAGATTACTTAAAAAGTACCAAAGTTTTATTAAAACCCAATTCACCCCCCTCTTAGGTTGTCTACTGGGCAACAAGTGGTATCAGAGCAGGTGCTCTTATAGTGATTGTTGTTCTAATCAAACTAGGGTAAAAGATTCGATGACAACTCAATTCAGATCTTTCCTTGTAGAGGGACAATCAACTAATTGGCCACCACTGTTTAACGGAACTAACTATACCTATTGGAATGCTAAAATGAGAATTTTCATTCAAGCCCAAGATTATGATGTATGGAGCATCATTGTAAATGGACCACACATTCCTACACACACAGTAGATAACATCCCTATTCCCAAGTAAGAAAAGCAAGATTGGGATGATAATGATAGGAGAAAAGCCCAATTAAATGCTAAGGCTATGAATGTCTTATATTGTGCCTTAGACCCTAATGAATTCAATAGGATCTCCTCTTATGTTTCAACAAAAGAAATATGGGATAGACTTGAAGTTACCCATGAGGGTACTAATCAAGCAAAAGCATCTAAGATAAACATGTTAGTGCACAAATATGAGCTTTTCAAGATGGAACTAACTGAAACCATTACTTGCATGTTTACTCGGTTCACTGATATTATTAATGGGCTAAAAATCCTAGGTAAATCATATTCTAACAGTGAACTTGTTAGGAAAGTGATGCATTCTCTACCTTGGACATGGGAGGCAAAGGTAATGGCAATTCAAGAAGCCAAGGACCTCAACGTACTTCCACTTGAAGAACTTCTTGGATTCCTGATGACCCAAGAGCTAACAATGAACCAACATATCGAGGATGAGAGCCAAACAAGAAAGGTAATAGCACTCAAATCTACTACTAACAAAGAAAGTGCTTGCAGCAGCAGCAGTGAAGATGAGAATGAGGAAGATGAGGAAGAAGCTCTACTTGTAGGGAAGTTCAGAAATTTTATGAATAAAAGAAAGCCTTACTACAAGAAGAGATATACCTCTCATACCTTTGACAAAGAGAAAGGTAAGGAAAAAGAAAAAGAGCCAGACGGATGCTATGAATGCGGAAAATCGGGATACATTAGAGCTGACTGCCCATTAGTGAAGAAGTTTGGAAAGAAGAAAAAGAAGGCACTCCTCACATCCTTGACTGAAACCGAAAGTTCATCATCGGAGGAAGAATCACAAGAAAAGGAAAATCACTACCTTCTGGCTGATGAAACTAAGGTAAGCTCTGAATTTCATCCTGATTTTGTCTTTGAAGAGTTATATGATGCATTTAATGAACTAATAAATTAATGTAGAACTCTAACTTTAAAAAATAAAGAATTAAAGCTATCTAATCAATTTATCATGCGTAAAACAGAAATCTTGTCAAAAGCAAAAGAAAAACTAATTAAAGAATTTTCTGAATTAAAAACAAGTAATCAATCCCTAAAAGATGAATTAACCAATAACATAAACTTACTAACTGAAAATTAGAATTTAAGTAAGGAAGTTAATAAATATAAATCAATTGTTGAAAAGTCTACTTTTAGTTCAGAAAGATTACAAGTGATTGTTAAAAGTCAAAGAGTTGTTTTTAATAAAGCAGGTTTAGGATACAAACCTAAAGACAAACACAAATTATTTAAAACTTTTTTGTGAAAGCTAAAGATACTCAAACTAAAAGCTTAACATGTTTTTGCAGTGATAAATAGGACATAAAACAAACATAACTAATCACAGAAAAAGAAAAGATCAAAAGAAAGAAAAACATATTTGGGTTCCAAAAGGGACCACCTATACTAACCATGAAGGACCCAAGAAAGCTTGGGTACCTAAATTCATTTGACGTGTACTGCTAGGAATGTCTTGCGGCCAAACACAATGAAAAAAGTTGGTACTTAGACAATGGCTGCTCAAGACATATGACAGGTCACAAAGAACATTTTTTCATCCTTGAAGCAAAATAAGGTGGTGTAGTGACTTTTGGTGATAATAACTAAGGTCGTATGATAGGCATTGGTAAAATTCAAATCATTCCTACCTATATTGATAATGTATTATATGTTGATGGTCTTAAGGATAATTTGATTAGTATCGATCACTACGTGATAGAGGATTCGATGTTTCATTTAAATCATCATTATGCATAGTAATAAATCCAATTGATAATAGCATAATATTCAAAGAACTTAGACGTGACAACATATACATGGTAGATCTAAATAATCTCACTAAAAATAGCCACTTTTTAGTAGCTAATAATGTCAAAGTCAATGAAGCAAGTTGGTTGTGGCATCGTAGATTAGGTCATACTAGCATGGATACACTATCTAAACTAATCAAAAAGGAATTAGTTGTTGGTTTACCAAACTCAAATTTGAGAAAGATAAAGTTTGCAATGTATGCTAATTTGGTAAACAAATAAGGAATTCTTTTAAATCTAAAAATGCAATCTCAACTGCTAGACTATTAGAATTACTCCACATGGATCTCTTTGGGCCAACTAGAACTACTAGCCTAGGTGGAAAGAGATATGGTCTTGTGATAATAGATGACTACTCTAGGTTCATATAGGTTCTGTTTTTGGCACATAAAGATGAAGCTTTTAACTTATTCAAGAAATTCTACAAGAAAATAACAAACGAAAAGAATACCACTATTATTGCAATAAGAAGTGATCATGGTGTTAGATTTATGCCCTAGAAGCCAACAAGCTGACACATTATTAATTTTAGGATATAGTTTTGTACTTGACTTATTATTATTGAATAATAAATGGGCATCTTTTTCATTCATATTTTTTATGTCTATGAATCGTTCAAGGAATTAATAAGATGATGAAGCATATTCTCAAGAGTTGAGAATTTGGACCATGGATCATTGGTGATTAATTTCTTAATGCTCCTAATCAATGGATCATCACGAGGACGGTGATCTATTCGATGAGATCAGTGCACAGATTGCTTTCCTTATGGATGGACGAGTCTCGAGTTCACAGTGTAGGAACATTGAAGTGATAGTGTAAGTACTTGTTAGAGAACAAGGGTACTGAGTATGACCAATACAAGAAGTCACTTGGATGTCTATCCACTCGTCAGTGACTTGCTTGATGTTGTAGTAGTGTGACTGATCCTTTGACCTGCGGTGCTTCGGCTATTCACAGTGAGCTTACTGTAGTTTGACTGCACGTATACATGGTCTCTAGCCATATGAGTCCTTGTAGCGTAGATTGGCTGCAGTAGACTCAGTATAGGAGTAGGGTATGCACCTGCATGGAATCTATCCACCTTGTAGATGAGGGTGATCCTATGTGATTTATAAGACTGAGTTCGTAAAACCTCGGTCGGGGCACTACATACAGTGGAGAAAGAGTTTTTCATTCTCGAACTTAAGTCGAATAAATTTTGACATATGACAGACAATGGGATTTAACGAGTTATCCATGACCTCCGTTCTGTAGGGATCCACGATAGAAGGAATGTATCATACAATAATTGCACCTAGAGGTTCATCATTCCATTCTGCTGTGTAACCACTTTATACTGCTAGGTGTCATTGGTGGATGGTGAGACTCACAGGGAGTATCTTGATAGTCGATGATCCCTGGTGAGTTGTGTTGAAATTGTTTCAACCTATTGAAAAGAGTTTTCAGTGATATTGTGATAGAGATTGCAATATATCTCACTACTAAACAGAATAGAACCTATGGAGTCACACACATTAGAGGTATTGATCGATCCGATGGTTGAATTGTGATTAAGAATCATAAATAATCAATTTGATTGATAATTCATTGACCCACTAAGAGTTAGTGAGTTGAAGATGGAATAATTACAATTGGATTGCAATTTAATTTAACTAATTAGATTTTCTTAATTGGACTTGATCATATTAAATACGAATCCTACTTGGAGTCAAATTTCTAGAGTCCTAATTGGATTAGGATTTCAAATTAAATTAGAGTTCTACTTGAAGTAGGATTTCTAGAGTTCTAATTGGATTAGGACTGAAATTTAATAAGTCCTAATTAGATTATGATTTCTTAAGTTCTAATTAATTTTAATCTAATTAATCTAATGACTCCTAATTAGATTAGGATTGAAGAGTTCAATTGAGTTATTGTTCAATTGAATCCTAATTAGATTAGGATTTGAAAGGAAAGAGGGTGCACCTAATTCTATTTGGAATAGGATTTGACCTGTCTTGTAAGTGACCCAATCCCCACTTAATTTGATTAAGTGGGGCTGATTTAAGAGAGGATAAGAAGGAGGGGCGTGCGCCCCTCCTTGGCCTATTACATGAAGAAGAAAGGAGGGGTGTACACCCCTCCTCTATTAAAAACGTGGGATAAGGATGAGCTCCTAAAATTTAGGAGCTCATCCCAATCCCTATGGGCATAAAAGAGGAGGGCGTGCGACCCCTCCTCTAATGCTTTTCTTTTGGCTATCATGGCAGCAAGGCCTCTCCCCTCTTCCTCCTTTCAGCCGCCATCAGCAAGGAGAAAAGAAAAGGAGGCGTGCATCTCATCTTCCATCTTCTTCCTTGGTTCTAGCGCAAGGAAAAAGAAAAGGCTGCAAAGGGCCTTTTGTTCTTCTTCCTTGATCCGACCTTCTTCTTCATCCTTCCTAAACCAATCAAGGGTTGATTCAAAGGAAGGATTTCTTCCATCAAAAGTTATCTCTACAAGGGAGCTAGCACCCCAGAGAGACAAGAGAGCTTTGATCGGTCTTCTGCTTCGTGTGGATATCCGTAGAGGCCGGACGCGTGTGCGGCTTCAAGCAAACCTTCATCAAATACCACGATCATCAGTTTGTGGTGATCATCTATCCACATAAGGTGAAGATATGATCTTCTTAAAGATGTAAAAAGTTTTTAATCCTAATCTATCTACGAACGACGGTTTTAAATATTGTTAATGCGATGAATGGGATCTCACGCATGTCTTCCGCTGCGTTTAGAATTTTTCTGCGGCGTGCGAAGGATCTCAATAGTGGTATCAGAGCCATGGTTACATAGATTAAGATTAGGATTAATCATTAAAGGCATATTAGATCTGAAATTTAAAAGATTATGCTTGCTGAAATTTTCTGCATGCAGAATTCTGGTTGCTGATTTTTCTGCATGCTGATTTTTGTATGCTTGGATTAATTATTCTATTGCTTTGATAATATGATTTATAAATATTTAGAATCATATCTTGTATGATCAACAACTCATGAGATGACATAATCAGTTAAATTACAGATCCATAAATTAGATTAATGCATGAGATGCGTATGGTGATGATCATGGATAAACCCTTTTATATGTGCTGGAATGTTCTACGATGTTCTGTAATGTTATATGATGGCATGTAATTCAGATTTTCAGATGCCTGCATGTATTTTAAATTTATGTATTAGAGACCTGCGTGTCTCATGAAAAAGGGTTGTAATTATTCTTTTATTTTTAAATTTATCTGGGATGTAATCTGTGATATTTTTGCATGTCAATGGTTGATCGATGCATGCCTCTACAAGCACGACTTGCGCGGATCGAGATCAAGGGTTGATTGAAGATGGATCGAGGAGTTGATCGCAATTAGACCTAGGGGATTAAGATCGAGTTAGGAGTTGAAGACGATCTAACCAATTGATGTACATGTGCTTGTACTATGACCCCATCTTGGATCCATGTTCATCACCAGTTATTTTTGAGATTATGCCTGGATGTTTATATTTATGTTTATGCATAGCGGGTAGATACTTATTTGCATGAGATGTGGATAATCAATCGAAAGAGACCTAAATTAAAATCTCCTCAATCAGTCGAGAGTGAACCAACAATGAGCGAGTCATATTAGATTAATTAATCTATTTGGTGTCTTGGAAAGCATGAAAGGTAGTTACTTAATTAGGACCTTACTCTCCGAGTAAGGGGAGCCTCCCACCTACATACCTGGCCAATTGCTCGATTACCTCTTATGAAGAGCTCAAGGTTGCAAACACTAAGATCTGATTATGCAATATTAAGTCCATAGGTCTTTCACCGTAGTAGAGCTGCTAAGGTCTTTTCGATGTTGATTTGTCTCGGCTGGACATAGTGGGCAAGTTGCATCGGGGGGCTGGACCTCTCTATAGATATGAGATGTTGTAGGGTAAAGGTGGGGTTGGGCACCAATAACTGTTAGGTGAGGACCCAATGACGACTTTATTTCTACGGTTATACGGTGGGTTTGACTTAACTAAGAAATGGGGCCAATAACTGTTAGGTGAGGTCTTCATGACCTAAAGACAGAGTAGTACTGCAATTTGCTTGAGAATCATTGTACAAGAGTTGTACACTCATCCTTTTATGTGTCACCAATAAATGTTAGGTGAGGTGGCATGTAAATCGGTGGGACCGCAGTACCCACAAGAAATCTTAGTCGCGTAGGATTTTCGTTTCTCTACCAGAGGAGTGTGAGGGATTCGAAAAAATAGTGGAAAATATATTTATTTTAAAAGTTTCTAGAACAAATTAAGATCAAGTACAAAATCTAACTAGAATCTTATACTCTCTATAGATCATAATGTCAGCTTCGAACACTTTGATCCGTATTCTTGAGACCAACTGACTAACCTGAACCAATTACAAAGACTAGCTTAGAAACCTGAAAATCATTCAGAGTTGTGAGAAACTAGGCTATGTACTCAAAAATGATATCCCTAAGTTGCCAGCACGTCCGACTGATGATCAGCGTGAGACGCATCAAAAATGGACGGATGATGACATTAGAATCAAGTGCTATATCATGGCATCCATGACCAATGAACTCCAATGCAAGCATGAGAATATGAAGACTGCTGGGAGATATTGGCACACCTGCAAGAGTTGTATGGTGAGTAGAGTCGCACAGCTCATTTTGAAGTGTCCAAGAGGCTCTTCAAGGTAAAGATGCACGGGGGACAGTCTGTCCATGATCACGATCTGACTATGATCAAGGACCTAGATGAGCTTGAGAAGCTCGGTATGACCATGCACAATGAATTGCAGGTAGATTTGATCCTACAATCCCTTCCTGATTTATTTGGGCAGTTTATAGTAAACTACCACATGAATAAGATTGAATGCACTAAGACTGAACTATTAAATATGTTAGTAACTGCTGAGAGGGCCTTGAAAGATTCAAGGTGCACTGTCCTTGATGCTGAGTTGACTTCTAATTCCAAGAGAAAGTCTACTTGGAAGAAGAAGAAGCCTGTGAAGAAGCAGAAGAAAGACAAGAAGCCAAAGAAGAAAGTTCAAAAGAAAAAGGCTAATGACAAGAAAAAATGTTTCCACTGCAACATCAACGGCCACTGGAAAAGAAACTGCCCTTCATATCTCGAGAGCCTAAAGAACAAAAAGGCTTTCACACCTTCAAAAGGTATGTTAGACTTGCTCGTAATTGAAACTAATCTTACAGTTTCTTCTACTTCTAGTTGGGTTACAAATTCTGGTTCTAGTGCTCACTTGTGCACTACTATGCAGGGTCTAAAGAAAAGTAGAAGGCTAGCGAAAGGTGCAGTAACCCTTCAGGTTGGCAATGGGGCAAGAGTTGCTGCTGTGGCGGTAGGCACCTATCCCCTGCGACTACTATCTGATTTTAGTTTGTTGCTTAGAGACTGTTATTATGTCCCTACCGCTAGCAGGAATTTGATTTCTATTTCGTGTTTAGCACAGGATGCTCATATTTTTACATTTGACAAAGACTGTTGTTCTATTTATTTTGAAATAAATTAGTTGCATATGATTTCATGATTGACAGTCTCTATCACTTACATGTTGATTTGTCTGTGAATGTGTCTGAGCAAGTAGTGAGTGCCATAGGATCCAAAAGATCTAAAGATGAGATAAACCAGAAGTATTTATGGCACCTCAGGCTTGACCATATTGGAGAGGATAAAATGAACAAAATGGAGAAATATGGGCTTCTTGGCTCTTTGACTTTCGAGTCATATCCAGTTTGCGAATCCTGTCTTCAAGAAAAAATGGCTAGATTATCCTTTGTAGGGCATGGGGAGAGGACCACTAAAATACTTACCCTGGTACACATTGATATGTGTGGCCCATTCGATATGCTAGCCAGGAATCGTTTTTCGTACTTCATTATATTTATCGATGATTTTTTACAATATGGGTATGTGTATCTTATAAGACACAAGTTTGAATCTTTTGAAAAGTCCAAAGAGTTCAGAAATGAAGTAGAAAAATAGACTGAAAAATCCTTTAAGGCTCTTTGATCAGATCGAGGAGAAGAATACCTTAGTGGAGAGTTCCGAAACTATCTCAAGGAAAATGGCATAGTCTCACAATGGATACCTCCGGGTACATCTTAACTCAACAGGGTGTCAGAAAGGAGGAATCGAACTTTATTGGATATGGTCCGGTTCATAAGGAGCTTCACTGATTTACCTATGTTTTTTTGGGGAGAAGCCTTACTTTCCGTGATTTACTAATTGAATAAAGTTCCCTCTAAATCTGTTCCTACCACATCGTATGAGATATGGCATGGTAAGAAGCTGAGTCTTGGTCATTTCAAGATTTGGGGATGTTTGGCCCACGTCAAACGACTACAGGCGGACAAGCTAGAGGCTAGGACCATATGTGCTCGTTTTATAGGATATTCTAAAGAGTCGTTAGGATACAATTTTTACATCTTAGAGGATCATAATATTTTTGTGAGCCGACATGCTATCTTCTTGAAAAAATAGATTATCCTTGATATAGGTAGTGGGAGGAAATTTGAGCTTGAAGAGAGAGTCTTCAAAAAGCAACGAGTTATAGATTCTATAGAACCTATTCATATAGAGCCAGTACACGTAATACCTCCTCCACCTCATAGATCTAGTAGGGTCTCTCATCCTCCTAATAGATACTTATATATGCTAGTAGAGGATACCGAGGAATATTCCTCATAGGAGATAGGGAACATGTACAGGATCCCAATACCTACAATGAGGGGATATCAGATTTCGATTCCGAGAAATGGCTGGAAGCTATGAAGTTAGAGATAGACTCCATACATTCCAACCAAGTCTAGACCTTAGTGGATCCACCAGAAGGTATAGTACCTATTGGATGTAAATGGATCTACAAAAGAAAGATAAGTTCGGATGAAAAGGTAGAGACCTATAAGGCAAGGCTAGTGGCGAAAGGATATAGTCAGTGCGAAGGTATTGACTATCAAGAGACCTTTTCATCTGTAGCCATGCTGAAATTCATTTGAACATTATATTTTCATGCTAACCTCAGTCAAGGTCTGGTTGTCAAAAGAGTTCTCCATGAAAGATCTTGGGGAAGCATCCTATATTTTGGTGATAAGGGTCTATAGAGATAGATCTAAGAGGATGCTTGGCCTATCACAGAAGATGTACATAGAGGAGGTGCTGAAAAGGTTCAGCATGGAAAACTCCAAAAGGAAACTTTTACCCCTTAGGCATGGGATTCATCTCTCCAAGAAGATGTGCCCCAACACATCTGAAGAGATTCAATGCATGAGCAAGATCCCTTATGCTTTGGCAATAGGGAGCCCCATGTATGCCATGCTATGTACACGACCTGATATAGCCCTTACTGTGAGTGTCAGTAGCAGATATTAGTCGAATCTAGGTGAAGAGCACTGGACAGCTGTGAAGAACATTCTAAAGTACTTGAGAAGAACTAAAGATTTCTTCTTGGTCTTTGGAGGAGCATCAGAGTTAAAGGTAGAAGGATACATAGATTCAGACTTCATGTCTGGTATTGATGATAGAAAGTCTACATCTGGATATGTATTCTTATATAATGGTGGTACGATAAATTGGAAGAGTTTCAAACAATCGATCATTGCTAATTCTACTATGTAAGCTAAATATATCGCCACCTCTGAAGCTGCAAAGGAAGCCTTCTGGTACAAGAAATTTATTGCAAAGTTAGATGTAATGCCATCAGATGCCATAACACTCTACTGCGATAATAATGGCGCCATAGCTCCTACTAAGGAGCCAAGGTCTCATCATCCAAGCACATAGAGCGGCACTTTCACCTCACACGCGAGTACCTCGAGAAGAAATATGTCGAGGTGCAGAGAGGAGACTCCGCGGACAATATGGCGGATCCGTTCACTAAGCAACTAAGTCAGCAGAAGATAGAAGCCCACCTTGAGAAGATGGGACTTAGATATATGACTGATTGGCTTTAGGGCAAGTGAAAAATTGTTAAATTTATGTCCAAGAAGCCAATCTGGCGACACATTATTAATTCTGGAACATAGTTTCGTACTTGACTTTATTATTATTGAATAATAAATGGGCATCTTTTTCATTCATATTATTTATGTATCTATGAATCATCCAAGAAATTAATAAGATGTGATGCATATTCTCAAAAGTTGAGAATTTGAGCCATGTATCATTTGTGATTAATTTCTAAATGCTCCTGATCAATGGATCATCATGAGGATGGTGATCGATCCAATGAGATCAGTGCACAGATCACTTTTCTTATGGATGGACGAGTCTCGAGTCCACAGTGTAGGGACATTAAAGAGCTAGTGCAAGTACTTGTTAGAGAACAAAGGTACTGAACGTGACCAATACAAGAAGTTACTTGGATGTCTATCCACTCATCAGTGACTTGCTTGATGTTGTAGTAGTATGACTGGTCCTTTGACCTGCGGTGCTTCGGCTATTTACAATGAACTTACTGTAGTTTGATTGCACGTATACATGGTCTCTTGCCATATGAGTCCTTGTGGTGTAGATTGGAGACTCACTGTAGGAGTAGGGTATGCACCTACATATAATCTATCGACCTTGGTAGATGAGAAGTGATCCTATGTGATTTATAAGACTGAGTTCGTAAGACCTCGACCGGGGCAGTACATACAATGAAGAAAGAGTTTTTCACTCTCGAACTCAAGTCGAATAAATCTTGACATATGACAGACGATGGGATTTGATGAGTTATCCATGACCTTCATTCTGTAGGGATCAACGATAGAAGGACTGTATCATACAATAACTGTACCTAGAGATTCATCATTTCATTCTGTTGGATAGCCACTACATGCTACTAGGTGTCACTGGTGGATGGTGAGACTCACAGGGACTATCTTGATGGTCGATGATCCCTGGTGAGTTGAGTTGAAATTATTTCAACCTATTGAAAGAAGTTTTCAATGATATTATGATAGAGATCATAATATATCTCACTACTAGACAGAATAGAATCTATAGGATCACATACATTAGAGGTATTGACCGATCCGATGGTTGAATTATGATTAAGAATCACAAATAATCAATTTGATTGATAATTAATTGATCCACTAAGAGTTAGTGAGTTGAAGAAAGAATAATTGCAATTGGATTGCAATTTAATTTAATTAACTTGATTTAATTAATTGGACTTGATCATATTAAATACCAATCCTACTTGGAGTAGGATTCCTAGAGTCCTAATTGGATTAGAATTTCAAATTAAATTAGAGTCCTACATGGAGTAGAATTTCTAGAGTCCTAATTGGATTAGGACTGAAATTTTAATAAGTTCTAATTAGATTAGGATTTCTTAAGTCCTAATTAATTTTAATCTAACTAATCTAGTGACTTCCAATTGGATTAGAATTGAAGAGATCAATTGAGTTAGGATTCAATTGAATCCTAATTAGATTAGGATTTGAATGGAAAGAAAAAGGGTGCACCTAATCCTATTTGGAATAGGATTAGACCCATCTTGTAAGTGACCCAATCCCCACTTAATTTGATTAAGTGGGGCTGACTTAAGAGAGGATAAGAAGGAGGGGCGTGCGCCCCTCCTTGGCCTATTACGTGAAGAAGAAAGGAGGGGCGTATGCCCCTCCTCTCTTAAAAACGTGGGATAAGGATGAGCTCCTCATCCCAGTCCATAAGGGCATAAAATCGGAGGGCGTTCGACCCCTCCTCTAATGCTTTTCTTTTGGCTATCACGTCAGCAAGGCCTCTCCCCTCTTCCTCCTTTCAGCCGCCATCAGCAAGGAGAAAAGGAGAGGAGGCGTGTATCTTATCTTCCATCTTCTTCCTTGGTTCTAGCGCAAGGAAAAAGAAAAGGCTATGAAGAGCCTTTTGTTCTTCTTCCTTGATCCGACCTTCTTCTTCCTCCTCCCTAAATCAATCAAGGGTTGATTCAAAGGAAGGATTTCAACCGTCAAAAGTTATCTCCACAAGGAAGCCAGCACCCCAGGGAGATAAGAGAGCTTTGATCGGTCCTCTGCTTCGTGTGGATACCTGTAGAGGTCGGACGCATGTGCGGCTTCAAATGAACTTTCATCAAATACCACGGTCATCAGTTTGCGGTGATCATCTACCTGCACAAGGTGAAGATCTGATCTGTTGCCTAGAGGTGCATCCCAAGAGGGGGATGAATTGGGTCTTTAAAAATTAAGCGTGTGAAGGATGTGAGTTATTGTTATCTTTCAATAACTTGCAGATTTAGCAGCGAAAATAAACATGCACAAATGAATCAGTGAATAAGAAGAGGAAAACAATCAATAATATGCAATGGAGAAAGAGAGAAAACCACAAACGCAAACACCAAGGATTATAGTGGTTCGGTGCACTCCCAGCACCTACGTCCACTTCTCAAGCCTAGCTTGAGATTTCACTATAACCCAACAGATTACAACCTAATTATTTTTCGGGCTCACAATCAAAAACCCAGTTGCTTTGCCCAGGCAACCAACCGAAAATCTTTTATTTTTCGAGATCACAAACAACCCATTTAGTTTTCAGATAAACCAACCAAAAATTTTACACCGTTTGTTTTTTCGGGCTCACAAACAACCCAGTTGGTTTTCAGATAAACCAACCATAAACTATCACACTTGCTGAATACTCCCGATTCAGCAACTTCCAATCAAGGCTTGGAAGAGTCTTTACAGGTTTCAAATGAATGAAACTGTTACAACGACAGTTAATCCAAATAAATGTAAGCTATAACTAGAAAACTTAAAGCTTCAGAATATATAGAATGAATTAATAAAAATAAAACTGAAGCCGATGAAGAAGTTGGCTGTGGAAGAATGTCCCAATGCTTAAGCAACAGTTGTTCTCGATTCAATAAGAAACTTTGACTAATTTTCTTACAAGAGTAAGTTTCAGATAAGTGCCGGTGAGGATGATGAATAGTTAAGCTTTTTCTTCTCTTTTTCTCAGTGAAAATTATTTTATTTTTTTTGATATAATTTTTTTTCCTTTTCTTGTTGTTTCCATTCTGAGGTTTCCTCGTATTTATAGACAAATTTTTCGACGGGATTTGAAATTATTTCTTTCCGTTCTGATGAGAATCTTTTTCTGTTATAGAAGAAGACAAAAGTCGTTCAAAGCTTCCCGTTATGGTCCCAGCAGTACAAGGGTCGGCTTATGTATCTCAGGGGTCGACTCATGTTCATTCTGGATCGATGCTTCAAGATGTTGAGAAGGCTTATGCTGTGATATCTACAAAGGATGGACTCTTATCCTAAAGGGCCGGCTCATCTTCATCAGGAGTTGCCTCTTCAGATGCAAGGGTCGACTCATGATATATTTTTTTCGGCTGATGCTGAGACTGAGCAGGGGTCAACTCTTCAAATGTAAGGGTCGACTCTTCAATTTCGGAGGTCGACTCATTCTGAACAAGGGTCAACCTTTCAGACTTTGTCTCAGGCGGTGAAGGCTTTCCATTTACTTTGAACTACACAAGGGTCGACTCATGTTTTGCGGGGGTTGACTCATTGACTGTGTTCCTTGAATAAAATATATCAGAATCAACTTAAACTTATCCTTTTTGCTTAGGGTTAACTCAAGTCTTTCAAACAGAGAACTTTGGACTTCATCTCTGATCTCCATGGATTAGATTAAGATCATTTTCTTTTAGAACATGTCTAATGAGATATTTGCGAAGAACTTAAGATTTTGCAGTGCTTCAATTCTTCTAATTTTTCTTGACTTATTTCATAATTAAGCCAAAATCATTAGTACACAACATCATCTCAAGTATTTTGTAATCATCAAAATTCATCCTTTAGGGTTGACACTCTTCCCCTTTTGATGATGACAAAACCATTGAGTTAAAAAAAAATTGTAATAAATTTCACAGCAATTATCAGAATTTTATAATGAAGTTCAGAGCAAATATGACATTCAGAGATATATGCATAATTTCAACAAATTAAGAAGAAAAGTGTCCCCCTATAAATTACAAACATTTGAATTATGCAGAGTTCTTGTTCTTTATCATAATTTAAATCTCCTCCTATATATTATCTTCAGTGTAGAGATTTATATTCTAAATTCTTTTCATATTTCTTATATCTCATTTCTTATTTCTCAGATTAGAATTATTTTCATATTTCTCATTTCTTAGATTAGAATTATTTTCATATTTCTCCCCCTTTTTGTCATCAACAAAAGGAAGGAAGCTAAAAATAATATATGATACCAACATTAAGGAATAATTAAAGGTTTTGATATGTATCATA
This sequence comes from Phoenix roebelenii, assembly GCA_025769935.1. Taxonomy (NCBI): domain Eukaryota; kingdom Viridiplantae; phylum Streptophyta; class Magnoliopsida; order Arecales; family Arecaceae; genus Phoenix; species Phoenix roebelenii. The sequence continues at coordinate 118,631 of JAOXJJ010000591.1, forward strand.
TGCAATATGTATCAAAGCAGTATATAAGCCAATGAAGACATATATTTCAAGAAAGGTAATCATTCATTGCATTGGGTAAATAAAGTATATTTGATAAATCAGAAAATTACAATTTGTATCAATTGATATTAGTCAGCATACAAGTGTGCCAAATAATCATGAAACTCAGCTTAGTACAAGTTTATGTTTTGAAAACATGGGTTTTAGTCTAAGCTCTGGTTAGGTTCAGTCTAAGGTCAGTCTAGGTTCAAGGTTTTGAGGATGAAGGTCCAGACTGATCTTCTTTTGGCATTTCCATTAGCTTGTCAATTTTACTGTTTAGTGTAGTGATGGAACAAGTGAGTGATAAGTGCTAAATAATGATAAATGCTAAATAATATATAAATTATTCTTATTTTTATGCATATATTCTAAATTTAAACATAAGAAATATGTTCACCCTCATCAATGCATTTTAATTCGATTTTGATTTAGCCTAATGTATGCAGGTCAAGTCAAGCTCAATTAAATAAAGCCTAAACCTACACTGCATCATTTCACAACTCCACA
>JAOXJJ010000593.1:0-17934 GCA_025769935.1 Phoenix roebelenii
ATATATATATATATATATATATATATATATCTTTTCTTCGTCACAAGAATGAAAACCAAGCACTTCCAGGCCACCAAGAATACCGAAGTCTCTAAACTTGCAAGGCATCCTTTACTGACAGCTTTCTCATCTTCTGGTGTAATCAGGGCAGGGGCGCTACAGGGGAGCCAAGGAAGCCACCATGGCAACCGCCATCTATGCGTGCTGCTTTGCTAAGATGGAATGCCTCTGAAAGGCACACACCATCGGGCGACCTATCTTTCCCAAGGCCATCGGCGAGCTCCACGACCACTCTAGCATCGCCCGCCGCCTCCTCTTTGTTGGAAAACCATGCATATTGCAGAAAATTAAAATCGCAGCAGAAGACGCATGCACAGTTCGTTCATCGCATGAACGTATTTTAAAACTATTCATAGATAGTTTAAGATTAAATACTTTAGATAGAAAGATCTGATCTTCACCTTATGCTGGTAGATGTTCACCACAATCTGATGATAATGGTAATATTGAAAGGCTCGCTTGAAGCCGCACACGTATCTGGCCTCTATGGATATCCACACGAGATAGAGGACCAATCCAAGCATCTGAATCTCTCCAGAGTGCTAGCTTCCTTGCAGAGATTGCTTTTGATGGCTGAAACTCTCTCTTGAACAATCAACTCTTTGATTGCTCTCAAAGGAAGAAGAGGAAGAAGAGAGGAAGAGGAAGAGGGCACACCCTTCTTCTATTCTTTCTTGCTTGCGGTGGAAGGAAGAAAGGGAAGGATGCTGCCCACGCCAAGAGGAGAGGGGAGATAGGCCGCACGCCACCAAAAGAAAAAGATTAGAAGGGGGTCGGCCCCTTCTTCCCTTTTATTTGAATGCCCTGGGCATGGAGCTCCTAAAAATTAGGAGCTCATGCCTAGCTTGATTCAAATTAGGAGGGGTGCATGCCTCTTCTTTCTTTTGGGCTCACGCACACCCCAAACCAATTTAAGTACGGGCGTGGGGCTGATTTAATTTGGGTGCATTAAATCCTCTTCCAAACAGGATTAGGTGGCCTTAAAGAGTCCTAGTACAATTAGAACTTTAGGAATCCTACTCCAAGTAGGACTCTAATAATTTGCAGTCGTAATCTAATTTGGACTAGAAATTCTACTCTAAGTAGGACTCTTGAACGTTATCTAATAAGATCAAGCCCAATTAATTAAGTCCAATTAATTCAATCAAATTGCAATCCAATTGCAATTATTCCTTTTTCAACTCACTAACTCTTAGTGGGTTAAACCAATTATCAATCAAATTGATAATCATAATCTATTGTGATTCCAAATCACAATCCAACCATCGGATCGATCAATACCTCTAATGTGTGTGACCCCATAGGTTCTATTTTATCCGGTAGTAAGATATATTGTGATCTCTATCACAATATTATTAAAAACTTCTTTCAATGGGTTGGAACAATTCAACTTATCTCACCAGGGATCATTGACCATCAAGATAATCCTTGTGAGTCTCACAATCTACCAGTGGCACCTAGCAGCATGTAGTGGCAATCCAGCAGAATGAAATGAATGAACCTTTAGGTACAGTTATCATATGATACAGTCCTACTATCGTGGATCTCTACAAGATGGAGGTCATGGATAACTCGTCAAACTCTATCGTCTGTCATATGTCAAGATTTATTCAACTTTAATTCGAGAGTGGAAAACTTTTTTTCCACTTTACATACTGCCTCGGCCAAGGTCTTATGAACTCAGTCTCATAAATCATATAGGATCATTCCTTATCTACCAAGGTCGATACATTCCATGTAGATGCACACCCTAATCCTACAGTGAATCTAGTGCAGCCAATCTACACCACAAGGACCTATATGGTTAGAGACCATGTATATGTGTAGTCAAACTACAGCAACCTCACTGGAAATAGCCGAAGCACCGTAGGTCAAAGGACCAGTTACACTACTGCAACATCAAGTAAGTTAATCCAAGTGACTTCTTGCTTTGATCACGCTCAATACTCTTGTTCTCTAACAAGAACCTATACTATCACTCCAGTGTCCCTACACTGTGAACTCGAGACTTGTCCATCCAAAAGGATAGTGATCTGTGCACTAATCTCAACGGATCAATCATCGTCCTCGTGATGATCCATCGATCAGGAGCTTTTAAGAATTAATCACCAATGACACATGGCTCAAATTTTCAACTCTTGAGAATATGTATCATTATCTTATTAATTTCTTGGACTATTCATAGACACATACACAATATGAATGAAAAGATGCCTATTATTATTAAATAATAATAAAGTCAAGTACCATACTATGTTCCAGAATAAATTATGTATCAGTCAGATTGGCTTCTAGGGCATACATCTAACACTCTTCTATGCCTACGTCCTTACCGGCCTCGTCGACCCAGGGCTGGCCCAAGCTTTAGGCGACTGAGGCGGTCGCCTAAGGCCCCGGCCTAAAGGAAGGCCCACCATAGACCTAGTCCGCAGAGCCATCTAGTGAGAGAATTGTGGGCCAGAGCCCAGAGCTGCTGGAACAATATCTTAGCTCATGAAGGGAGGTCGGTGCTTGCTGTTGCTCACAATGCAGTCAATCAAGCTTTAGTTGCCGGTTGCTACTGCGATAGGTGCCGGGAATTCCATTCTAATTATATGTTGTTTCGCGATGAATATGTGATGATTTAGCAATATAGGTAAGGCAGCATTATTTATAGCCATCGTAACACCTATATCTGTCCACCCAAGACTAGGCACAGAGTACTTCAGGCTTCTACTCTCGAGCAACTGTGGGGTGAGTGTGCTGGATTTCACCCCACAACCTAAAGTCAGTTCTCCACATGTATGCCTCAATCGTTTGAATCAGGTACTTGCACCATCCGATCATTTATATCTGAGGCTATGATGTGCTAAAATTGACTAACATTTGTAGGTGCTTGCCCTGGGTCCATCATTTTTCTCCGATCAGTAAGATATGTGTTTTATATTAGCACAGAGAGAAATACTCAGAACAAGACACATTGCCTCATTGGCATCACCTCGAATGTGCAATCAGTGTCTGTGTTTGTATGGTCCTTGAATATCTGATTGTGATTGAAACAACCAATCACTGAAATGAAGCAGTTGTTTGATGAAATTTCTTCCCTTTCTTAGTGGTCTGGGGTCCTCTCTACTTTATATTGGTAGATAAATACCTTGTCATTTTCTTTGTTTGGTCCTGCTTAATTGTATATGCTTTGTGGGTAGTTTATCTTATGCTAGCTAGGCAAAGAAAGGATTTTAGTGATGGTCATGGGCGTTGGCATATGTTGTGTGCAAGTTGGCAATTCTATCTACAGTTTGATTATTTTCTTAAAAGAATATTTCCAGTAACATGCTTTGATTTTTTTGCATTGTTATATTACTTTCGCGACAATACATTAGTAAATCCTTGATCTGTCTTACTCATATTCTCATCATCTTAGTAAGCTTGTGCAAAGGTAATAATGCATTAATTTTATGCTATTGCAGGCTCCAAATTCTCCCATTGCTCTTTGGCAGTTTTGGAGGAACAAAAATCAATAGGCAGATCATTTTGGTCTGCTATGGGGCACCACAGAGCGACACCGAGCTATGGAAGAAGTGATGATCAGCTAATGCTCCATCTTTTCTTTTGGAGTATTTAATGGCTAAAATGATATTTTAATAAATTTCGGGTAAAAAATTTAATTAGCAATTTTGTCAGAAAGATGAATTATTTTTTAAAATATTTTTTTTAAAAAAAATACATTTATTAAAATTTTATTAATATTTAAAGAAAAAACGAGGAGAGGGCGAGGCGGTGTGGGGGTGTGGTGGGGTGATGTCATTCATAGTGAGCTCACCTCAGGCCCCAGCAGCCCCTGCGTCGACCCCTCCCACGGCACCGGCGTCGCCGACGCCGGGCTCATCTACTTCCACGACCGCCTCCTCGCCGTGTCGAAGGACGACCTCCCCTACCACCTCCGCGTCACCCCCTCCGGAGACCTCGAGACCGTCGGACGCTACGATTTCGACGGCCAGGTCCGCTCCGCCATGACCTTCCACCCCAAGCTCGACCCCGTGTCTCGCGAGCTCTTCGCTCTCAGATTTTGACGTCATCCAGAAGCCATACGTCAAGTACTTCCACTTCTCCCCCACCGGCGAGCAGTCACCCGACGTCGATCGCCCTCGACCAGCCGACCATGATGCATGACTTCGCCATCACCGAGAATTTCGTCGTGATCCCCGACCAGCAGGTGGTGTTCAAGCTTCAGGAGATGATCCGTGGAGGCTCGCCGGTCGTCTACGACCAGAGAAAGACCTCCCGTTTCGGAATTCTCCCCAAGCACGCCGCCGACGCGTCGGAGATGAAGTGGGTCGGCGTCCCGGACTTCTTCCATTTCCACCTCTGGAACGCATGGGAGGAGCCCGGCACCAGCGAGGTCATCGTCATGGGCTCCTGCATGACGCCGGCCGTCGATGGTGTGACTGTCCTGGAGGACGCGGTCGAGGATTGAAGGATCGGCAAAGACGACGAAGACGAAACCCCAGGGACGGCCCGTCATCTTGTTCCTCATGATCACCGTCTGTAGCACCTCCCCGTACTTGGAGAGTACTCCTTCATCTTCTCCTCCATCGTCTCCCACGATATCCCCCCGATGAACAGCTTCCCCTGATCCGGATCCATCGCTCCCTCTTCTCCGCTCCCTTCTCCTTCTTCGGCCGCGGCCGCCTCACGGACCTACCGCACCCAAAGGCCCACCACGGAACTCGGCACGATCGGGCAGTTGGATCGACCTCAGCCGATGCTAATGGGCCTGCCTCTTCAAGCTGGCCCATTAGCCCAAAAAATAGCAGGCTATTATACGCACTTAAGTTTAAATTAGTTTCACTTAAAGTATTATTGAACCCAATTCACCCTCCCTCCTCCCCTCTTGGGTTGTTATCTTAGGCAATAGTAAGCTAGCACATATCAGTACAAAAAGCTTCACCAGCATAAATATAGATATTATTTATATAGAAAATATTTCCTTTGCATCGAGTGAGTTTTCTAATAACAACTTGAATCACCTGAGTCGGAGAATGGATAAGGGAGATATATCCAAATCAGTGAAATATTAGACAAAGTTCTAGATATTTGAAAAATACCGTTCAACAGATCATTATTATTAAAGATGATTTTTTTTTCTTTATTTTTCCTTAAGTTTAACATTTCTTTCTTCCAGAAACTACTGGTAGCAGATGGAAGGTCTCATGAACATTGGTTTAGAAAACATCCACCAAAATAATCTTAGTAAAATCATCTCATCATGCTGTTATTAGAAAACATCTCAGTGTGGAATCTGATTTATGCCTCAAGATTATCAAGAGACCACACATCTCATGCAAGGACAATGATGTGAGCAAAAAACACTAGCCATGATGGAGAGAATATTAGCCATCTTGACCTCGAGATGTCCTGAAGTTTTTGATCTCGAATTTGTTTGAGGTGGACAACCTCGATATTGGCCGGGATGTTATTCTGGTCGAATCAACCATGGAGTAATGCCAAGGATCACTAAAGAAGCTGCAATTAGAATCTTGGTAACGATTACGCCAGCTCAACCGTAAATGTACGATTGGCGCAATTATTGTCATGTGCATACCGTGAGGAGTCGTTACTATCAAGTTAACGCACGATATCGATTGTTATCATGCGGTTATTGCACCTTCTAATGATTAAGATAGCATACTCTAACACCATCCAGTATATAGAGGTGATTGGGAGACTCTTAGGTAAACATACTCAAACTCTCTACTACTTTTATTCTCTCTTTCTTCGACTATTGTTCTAAAATTTCATTGACTTAAGCTTTGGAGGGTTCCCTGTTAAAAATATTCTGATAAGTAGACTTCTTTTTAGGTTGAGCATGCATCATGCAGAACTTTTCAACATCTTAAAGTCTTTCGTTGGTTCTAGGCCGACTTGTTTTCCACCTTGGTATCGGCCGACCTCAAGCAACTTCTTGCAATGACAGACCTTAGCTCAAATTCTAGCTGCAACAAACCTGTACATAATTTTATGGATTGATTAAGTACAAGATTTTCTAATAAAAACTAGGGTTAATATTTCAAATATGATGTCTATTGACTTCAAAGCTGATGATCCTGGGAGCAGAATGAGCAAATATATAGATTCATTTGATATATAAATATTGCATGAAAAACAGCGAATTCATTTTATCTAAACTAACAACAAATGTAAAAGGAAGTCATAAAGGAAAATAAAAAGGAGAGGATAGACACAAACACATTTGATTTAATTAGCCTGAATAAAAATAAAAAAAGAACTAGGAAAACAAAAATCACACAACATGAGCAGCAAAAACTGTTCGAACTGAGTGCGCCCCATCAGACCATGTGACAGATCCAAACCCATATCCCTTGGTTGCATCCTTAACATGAAAAGTGACCTCATAGGAAGCCTTCATCAATCTCCTTGTGAAAACCAACTTCTCAGGTGAGACCTTGACCATGAATCCGCTTTGTGTATCAACAGTGGCAAAGTATGTGGAATTTGCTGGTCCAACATTGGTTACAGTCCTACTGACTGTCCTCCCTGCTTGTTTGCGGTTGAGGCTGGCAATGGATATGGAAGGGTAGTTGAGGTTGGAGATGAGGTCTGGTGAGGGTTTACCGGGGCAGCTGAAATTGGTGCCGGAGAGAGACCTTATGACTTGATCTTTATAGCCATAATGACAGAGGAAATATAAGTATTCTTCTGTGGTGGTCTCAAAGACTAGGCCTGGACTCAGGGCTCTTAGTGGGCTTATTTCTCCAGCCCCCATATCAAGAGAACTCGCGTGGGCTCCTGAGTAGTCTGTCAGAGGCTCTCCAAGATTGTTGGTTGCAGTAGCTGCATAAAGTGAGAACAAATGTCTTCTGAGTAAAAGTTTTAGATAGGGGAAAATTCAAAAATCGAGGAAAGTACCATAATTGTGCCAAGAGTTCAGAAAGAATATGGCAATACTAGGACATGGCTAAAGTATACATGGACACATTTAACATTAGTAGTAGGAAAAATTAATTTACTTGCTTAATTAAGTATATTTGGAGTGTTTCTTGTATAAGATAATAGCAATTTGTGAAAAGTTCATGGCTTTCAGAGATTCTTAGATTGGCGGCTAATAATTTGTTTATTTGGAAATAGTTATGAAAGCCATTAGCCCAAGCAAAACATCATTTGAAAAAAAAAGTGAAAGAATTGAATAAATATGAATTTTTACAAAAACTATTGTACCAACTTTCATTTGATTTCTTTTGAATTGGATAGACGACGGAAGTGAACACTAAACAACTACCATGATCAATGATTTCAGTCATCAAAATGGCCAAGTGAGCTGCAATTCATTGATTTCGTTGCAATACTGGAAGTTCCTAGCGTAAGAGTCTTACCTGTTGTCATAAGTGCTGATCTTATCATGGAAGGAGACCATCGTGGATGGGCTGACTTTACGAAAGCAGCAGCGCCTGCAACATGAGGGCAAGCCATGGAGGTTCCCGACTTGATGCCAAAGTTTGATGGCTTCTTTCCTGCAGGAATGTCTTCATTGTCGACTGTAGGCATTGATGCTGCAACGATGCCGACTCCAGGAGCCATCAGATCAGGCTGCCAAGCAGAATTCTGGATATTTCAGACAATGCGTGCATTCTTTCATGTCTTTTGGATAGATGGGTAGTTGACAGTGTGGACCTTTAGAATGGCTTCTGTGAGCCCTCCAGGACCTCTGGCTGAGAAGTATGCGACGACTGGTGCTGGTTTAAACCCCTCAACATCCTCTGTTGGGAGAATGACAGCCGCTGGCTTCCTGCTTTCCCCAAATTACGTTGAACACTTTGAGTCATGGGGATCGGGTCTAATTGATGCATGCACTATTTGTTTATAAATTTTGTTAAACAACTATTTGATCATTCCTTCAGCTTACTTGGTAGAGTGTATGTACTTAAGTATCTGAGCTCCGGCATCATTCCCAACTTCTGAGAAAGGGTAACTACCAGAATCAAATGGCACCCCTTTCTCAGCTTCATCAATTAGGATCAGACCCTTAGCTCGAGCCCCTTCAGCCACCAACTTCTTAGCTCGTCTCGTCACAGTCGGATCACTGTCGACGCATAGGATTATCTTTCCAGCAGCCTTTGCAGTGTCCAATGATCCGGGATAGCAATTGCTGTCACTCAAAGAGCAGAGGATGAGATGGACTCACTAGATACATCGCACTGAAGGTTTAATGCATGATATGCTGGAAAAGATTACACCACCATAACAAAAACTGTTCCACAGTTCAGATTTAAGGATATAAACTGCGATCGAAAAGACATCAGTCTTGAGATTACCTTGCTTCTGATACTGGAGTGGACTCTGCCGCTACATCAGCACCGAAGACGAGTGGAAATGATTCAGACCGACTGAGGTTGGAAAAGTTTATGGCAGATCCCTGAGAAGATTGTTGTATGATTAGTAGGATATTATAGAATACATGTACTGTTTCTTTTATCACTGCAGACTAATTAGATATATTGCTAACAAATTTGCGAGCATATATGTATATATATATATATATGTGTGTGTGTGGTAGGAAAAATGACCGAAGTAAATGATAAACATTGAGTGACAAATTCAACAGTTAGCGATTCAGAACTGATAACAAGATCAGGTCAGATAGGATTCTTTCATTTTTTTTGTTTTATAGGCGCATGAACAACATATGAATGCTCCAGTCACCAGTGAAAATAAAATGCAGGATTTCTTCAAAACAAATTTACCTTCAGAACAATTCCATTGCCAAGAACAATGTTGGACTGGAAACTTCTGTCGATGCTAGAAGCTGCGACAGTGAGGATCCATGGAGCTGAATTGACCACAGTAAAAGGATCTGGTCCATCATTCCCACCCGAACAAGCAACCAAAATTCCCCACTTATTAGCATGGAAGGCACCAATGGCTATGGGATCACTCAGGAAGTCCGACTGGAATACAGAGCTCATTCCTATTGATATTGAGATTATATCGACTCCATCGTAAATGGCATCGTCGATGGCTTTTAGCACAGCAGAGCTAGCACATCCACCCAGCGAGCATGCCTTGTACATCGCAAGCCTACTAGAGGGAGAACCACCCTTGGCTACTCCCTGTGCAAGGCCATAGTAGCTTGCATTCATTACTGTTGAGCCCGCAGCAGTGGATGATGTATGTGTCCCATGGCCTACAGAATCCCTTGGAGATCCAAAGGAAGTTATGCCATGGATGTTGGAGCTGTTGGATGGAGATCGTACTGAATCGGGTGGGTTGTTATAGAATCTTGCACCTATTAGCTTCCTGCCATGGTGGCGAAGTTGAATAAAAAGTGAGGATATGAGGATAATACAAAAAGCTACTAATAGATGCTCCTTTCTTAACCTTGATCTTGTTAACTTACCACTAGACCACCAGAAGTTTAGGCTGTTATGAAAGGGGCAAAACTGGCTCTATAATAGAATCTAAGACCAATAAGTTATGTTTTCTTTTCACTGTTTGCAGTTTCTACATTCAAAAGTTCCACCTAGGCATCCAATAGGACTAAGCTGAGAGGAAATGAATTTATAGAGAAGATATCTGTGTTCCTATTTTTTTTTTCTACATTTTGATTTTATTGTTTTAAACCTTTTAATATTTTTATCTTTAGATGGAAGTTCAAGGGAAATAATATTTATCGTAGACATATAATAATACTTTTAAGTGTATCCTAATTCAGTTGACTATGACTATCTTTTATTGTCTTTCACTAAATATATATACTAGAATCTTAACAAGTAGTTGATGAGTTTACCTGTTACAGTTGGATTTTTTAAAATCAGATCCTTCCATACAGATTCCCTTCCACCTGGAAGGGATTTTCCCCATTCCTACATCACTGAAACTAGGTGATTCTGGCCAAATCCCTGAAATGACAATTATAAAGTAAGGTATTAAAAAGAAATATGATAATATGCTACACAATATGGAGTTGTTTCATTATCTAGTTTGTTAAATTAAACTTATAAATCCATGTTCAAAATTACATCTTAGGAATGCGAGCTCGTCTAGTATACTGTCCACTATGAATCAACATTGTTTCGGTTCTTGCATAAGCTAGTTGGCAATGGACTTTTGTTAATGCAATTTCCACATGCAAGAACCCTTTTTTATGAATTAGCCAAAAAATAAAACCATGTGATCCTTACAAAAATAAATATGATGGTGATGATGATGGATAAGATAACAATGATGATTATAATAATTCTGTTGATGAGGAATAACAATAATACCATTTTTATCTCTCAGATTTATCAATGGAAGCTAAGGACCAACCATCCTTAGCTCAGCTGGTTGGCATCCCTCTCCACATACGAGAGGTCTACATTTTCAACCCTAGCCACTGTATTAACTTTTTGTTTTTCATAAAACAAAGAAACAAAGAAAGAAAAGAAAAAGAAAGCTAAAGATAAATAAAAGAGATACCTGTGTCGACAATGCCGATTATAATATCACTTGAAGCTCGCCGTTGCAGTCGCTCGGATCGTAGACCGGACTCCTTTTCTAAGAAATCCCAAGAACGGGTAGTATGGAGTTGAAGAATTCGATCACGAAACACTGATACCACTCCATCATGGCCTGCTTTGAAGCACTAAAAGGTCATGCAGAGAAAATGGAGAGGTAGGAAGTTGAAATACTGCAGTTGTCAAGATGTCCCAAGATATAGGCAGTTTTAAACCACTGTAATTGAGAGGTAAGTGTGTGCATCTAAAGCATGCATGGAAGTTAGGAGTTCAAAACATTTATTTCAGTTGAAAGAAGGGAACACCAACCAGATAATAGAGCAGCTTCTTTTTCAGTTAGCATGGCTGTGAATCCCTTGAGTGCATGATGATAACTTTGTATTAGAGATACTCTTTCTTTCTCCTCACTGTTTAGAACAATATAATGAAGAACACCTAAGTCAATTATTCATAGCAGTATCTTGTCCAACATGATTATGGAACATTGCAAATAGAAATAAATAGTAATGTTCATAAGAAAGGTTTTGCTGCCTTGGAATGATGGACGATAGCATTTGCAAGTGAGCTGCTTGTAAGGCTTCTGGATTTGTTTCTTTCAAAATGCTCCCCATGTACACCACATAAGACTGATGGATGAATTCAGAAAAGAAAAAAAAGCATATATTTAGAACCTTTCAGAACCAATTTACAATAGCCATAGAATTGACAAAAGCAAACAAACACTCGGAATTCATTCCTCAGAAAAGATTACCAATGTGAAACAGTCCAAATGTCAAGCATTTTTTTACCGCTGGATAAAAGCATTTTAACCTTAACAAATCACCATAGATTATCCATCACCTCTGTTCAGAGGGGAAAATACTTATATATATTTATTAGCAGGGATGTTTGAAAGATTTCAGACAACTAAAAGAATGAATCTGCCATCCATATTTTATGACTTCAGCCATCGACAAGGGTCTTGTCTCTGGGGAAGCAACCAAATTTTAAGCACAATTGCAACACGATCATATCACATTATGTTTCTCCAACTAACTAAATCAGCAAGAGAGACAAGTGGCAACTTTCATGATCATGCAGAACGAATTACATTAGTCAATTAGCAAAAGTAATTACAAAGCAAGTGTTTAATTAACATATAATGATCTTTGTACCTCTGGAGCCGGGTTTGATTTAACACAGAGAACAAATGAGGCCAAAACGAAGAAGATGAACTGCCAGTAGATTGCCATAGAAGACAATGAAATCTTAGCTCTAGTCGGTGTTGCAGATTAACATGCCAATGGAAGGACCTGGCGACCTTGGACACATTTGTAGGCAATTTCCTTGGCATACTTTTTGTATCTAGGGAATTTGGCTCATGTGCAGCAGCGACAACTTTTTGTAGTTTATGCTCAATATGCTCAGGTACTTGCCTCTTTTTTTCTTTTCATTACATTTCTTTTTTCTAAACTCACATTTTATATGAGTTGGTCTATCATGAGCATCAATAAAAGGTAGAGGGAAGATGTGAGAGAATCAAACAATAGTTGTAGAACAGCCAGATTTGCTGCTTAATTTTCTTCCCAAAGATGAATACAGAATTTTCTTTTTTGTAATAGTAACTACTTCAGGTGCATTTTTTTAACACTTTGATAAATTCATTATTTAGTGAAATAGTTTATATTGTAGTCTTAAGCTCTCTAAAAATCTCCAAAAAAACTTTAACATCCCTCTTTTATTTTAATTAGCACGATCTTGAATCTGGTCAACTAGGATCTTACTATTGGAAACAATATTATGACCAGAATATCTTGATCTGGTGATTGGTCAAGCAATTTGAATGCCTCTAATAAAACTCCTAGCCATTGGTTACGAAAGTCAATGGTCAATGGGGCTTATAGACTGAGAATTTCTTATCATGCTTCTCGATTCACGTAATCTACAACTCCCTTTTGATAAGACCAGGAAAGATCGGTGAATTTTTAATTGATTGTAGGCTGTTGGAAGTGATAATGTTAGTAGTATTTACCGTCACTGCTGACAAACAAATATGGTACACCAAAAGAGTGATAATATTATTTAGTGATCTCCATTAACTATGGTTTTCTTCCTATTACAATTGGAATCAACTAATATCAATCATTGTATAAAACCGTAAAATATTCAAAGGTTCATTACATGTGGGCTCCAAGCAACCAACACATAGAGATGACAGCTTTTTACTTTACATTCTTGCTTGCTATATGACATATTCTTCAGAGACTTGGTTTACAAGTAGTTCCTTTGGGCAGCAGGGCACTTGCTTCTCAGATGTGCATTGTTGCAACCCAATTATCTCTTTATTTTTAATTATTCATGCTTCTGCTTCTTTCTTCTTTGGGAGCATGTCCTTTACCTTTCGGTTTCTCCTCTGGGATCAGTGCATAGAACTCACTTTGAAAAAGACAAACTCAGGGACTCACACTTGGATCCAGGTTGTGATCAAAGTGAAGGAAGATGAGTACATGACAAGGTGTCAAGAACACTCATCAATGCCACACATGATCAAAGGAGGAAAAGTTCCATTCTCTCATCCCTTCCGTGCCTTTGACAGTTTCATCTCTTTTTCCACTTGGATCTCAAATCCTGTATTCCATCACATGCCATGAAGCTACTGCCTATCATCCCATCCTCATGATTCTAGCAATCATTAGGTCATTCTGAGAAGGTCCACAGCTGACTTAAAACTCAACTAGAAGTTTCTTTTCTTTTCTCAGGAGTAGGAAAAGGTATTACAGAAGCGTGGCATAGCTTTTGATCCATATGAAGATGAAGAGCTGTCAAACTGTTACTAATCATGTTGCATTCGGAAAAAAAAAAGATTGTTATTTTGTGATTTTGAGGCTGGATGTTGATCTTTCTAGGGTATGAATTAATCAGGCTTAAAAACTTTTAAGCACATAGAATTCGTTAGAGAATGATCAATCATGGAGGCCTGGTTGAGGCCATGAAGACAATGATGGACTGGTCTAGTGTTATTTCTCGAAAAAGTCTAGGTTTAGTGGCACAATGAGGAAGTAGGTGTGTTTTATTCCTTTCGTAGTGGCCAAGAAGACAAAATAATCTCATGGTGAGCTTTTAAGTGGCCAATTGGCCTGTCCAGTTGTTGCATGTGAGCTTTGAAATCGATCACCAGAAGCAAGGAATTGTTGCATTATGATGACCAGTAAACTTTTCTTATCTAGATATGCTTATACCCATTTAAATTTCTAATTAGTAAAACAGGATGATGTCCAAGTGGTAACAAAAGCACAAGTCAATTAGAGAATCATTTGACCAGGGACAAGCTGACCGAGCTCTAAGAACAGCCTAACCTCAATAATTGAGTGGTCGAAGGTCAAGCTTGAGTATAAAGTACAAACAAGAAGAAAAACTAAAAATTCAACTAATTGATTTTGGACCTTGATTAATTGATCAATTCCACGTGCAGCCATTATCAAATAATTGTTAAAATTATTTGATCAAATGATCAAACAGAGATAATAGTGATCACGATCAAACAAAGTATACGTTTCAATTTCTACAGGCAAGAAGGTATCAATTAAGCATTGATCAGTAACATGAAATACAATCCTAATTATTTGTACAAGATAATGGTGGGTTAGCGCATTTACCCATGCATAATGTGATCAAGCTACGAGAAGTGGAAGTCAAAAATGAGAGACAAATTAACGAGCAGACATTCAAAGCAACTGCACAGGTTATAGCAGTAGTTGAAGTATGAACACTAAACAAGTTGATTTGATTGATGCTTGTAATGGCGGCGGTCTGACATCAGTTCCATTTTTTCCTATTTTCCCGATGAAATTTGATGCACTGGATTGACATTATATTTCTTTTTCTTGTTTGTTTTTCCCTTCTCCAATAAAAGGATGGCGGTCAGAAGTTTGTTCATTCTGGTTAGTCAATTGGCCAATGTCAGGCATTTGGGATGTTGAACAATTCCTTCTTCCATGGAAAGTAAGAGGGCTGACGTTTCATTTTTCAATCATTGATAGTGTTGCAAGACTTGCATCCAACTTGTATCTCGCCTAGTTTGAGATCAAACTGGATCCAAAACTCTAGAGCAATGGATCAAATTTAGGTTTTATACCTGGACTCATGCTCTCCAATATCTATGAGATGGCAATGGAGCTGACAGAACTTGGACAGAAGCTTATAGCGAAAAAAGGAAAAAGATGAAATGAAAAGCTGTAGAGAAGAAACTAAAACTCCAGCCTGTTGGAGGCTGTAATGGTTTTAATCTATAATTAAACAGATATAGCGCTGCACAAGCCAATTCTTTAGTTGCTATAACTTGATGAATTCATCCCCGAAAAGCAATTCACTGTGCTCGTAAACATCATTGATACTGTCTTAGCTAGGAGTTCCGCAGATTGGACCTGAAACTATATGAAAATTGCAATGAAAACTTTGTTTCCATGAAAAGAATAAGTACAGAACTCAAAAGACCTTAAGATCGGTGGTTCACCCGTGATGATCGATGACAATCGGTGCATTTTCTCAACCCCCCCCCCCGGGTCTTCACTTTGATCACAAGATGTCAAGATCAAATTAAATATTTTATTATTGGTTACATTAGCAAGCCATTGAAATCCCATAAAAGAGTGCAAAAAAAAAAAAAAAACTACCTGAAGGTTTTGTGATGCACTTCGACGTTTTGTTTTTATGGTATTCATGTTCAAGTTTAAATCCCAGCCCTCCAACTCAAGGGAAAAAGTTTCATTTGCTATGTTGACCGACTAAACAGAAGTTAAAAATTTTAAAGCCGCTAGGTAATAGTTTCCACTCCCAGCCTCTATCCAAATTATCATTGTTTTATAAATTAGTAATTGCCACTCCCAGCTCATTCTCTCTCTTTTATAAATAAAATGGCAAGTGAAAGAATTATTCGTGAAGGGTATGGATTTTACATGTTATGATATTAGAACCAAAACTCCTAACCGGTAACTTCGTTAACATCCGAGATACCAACTGGATGAGAGATGGCTGCACATCCATAGAGTTTAACCTCACTGGACATTCAAGGCCTACCTTTTCATTCATTCATACATATTTACATCATTTGAAACTTAGATAGTGGTGCAAATAATTAATCTAATACAATAGTCCACAATCTCTAATAATAATGAATAAAAATATCCAATAAATTTTTTTCAAGCAAAGCTAGTCAAATGTCTTCTAGATCCTAAGCTCCTCACTGCTCATCCTATTCTATAGTTTCTGGGAAAAAAAAGAGAGAAAATGAGCTTTACACACTCAATAAGTTATCAAAACCTCATGTAGGATCAAGCATGAGATATAATTTTTCCAAATATAAACAATTTAAGAATTTTAAGATGCATTTATCAACATATTTTTTTAAAAAAAAAATATAATATATAACAATAAATCATAAACTCTCTTTTAGCCTTCGGTACCTATGGCCATGATCAGCTTCATGACGAGGCCTGAAAGAGATTAGTCTCTAAATACATAATATGCGATCTATCAGCGTGTGCCAGTGATCAACTTCAACAGCTAAACTTGAAAGAAAATTTGGTCTAAGTCACCCAGCTATGATTCACCCTGTGATAGGGCAAAGTGATTAGTCTTGGGCATAAAATACATGAATCATCAGTGTGTATCAACGATCAGGTCTAACTGGCTAGGCCCAAAAGGGCTAGCTTTGCCAACGATTAGCCTCGATTTGTTAATCCCGAAAGAAATTAGTTTTTGATATGTAGCCAGTCCTATTGGTTAAACCCAAATCATAGTCAAATTAGAGAGTTTTCACAATATCCATTACAACTAATTTCTCAAACATGATATAAACATACTTGTTTTCAACAACATATATAAGCAGCATCAACCAAAATTTCACATCTTATTTCTAGAAAATAGAAAATTAATTTCGTTTCAAAAATTTATACAAAATTAAAATCAGAGTAATCATTTCTTTTTCAAAAGCTACAATTATGCAAATACATCATTTTTTTCATAATCATGCCAGAATAAGAATCTATTCTTGAGCCATCATTTTTGAATTACTCTTTTTATGCAAGCATGCATAACATTTATAAATATGCATAATTTTCTAAAATTTCTAATTTCCAAAATTTTAAATATTTTCTTCTTAATCATTGGTTCAAAACTAAGCAATATAAATTCTAATTTTAACACATAATCCGATCCAAAAATCCTTTCGCTAAGATAATCATAGCTTTCAACATGTGGTGTGATCCCTAAATTTGATAGTCCTCTAGAGTTGAAAGCTCCAATAAAAAAACCAACACCATTAGCCTTCAATTGAAAGAGAGAGAGAGAGAGATTAAAATGATGAGAGAGAAGCTTAGTTTCGGTCTTATCAAGGACCGATCTAGTTGGACCCAATCTAAAAAGGTAAGATCACATCAAAGGTGTCTTCCTCATTTCCTTTTTACTTTTTCTTTTGGCAAAATATGGATGGAAAAATGGAGCTCTTTATATCATCTCCTAGTGAAGATGATTGGAAGGGAAAGGAGAGGTGGTGGTCCGGTGGTGGCATGGTGCAATAACCTATGACAACAGCAGTCTGAGAATAGGGCCATTAAAGAGAAACCAAGGTCTAGAGTTGGATTAAAATCGGTGAATAGGAGCTCGGCTTGCGGAAGAATGGAAGAGGAGGAGCGAAGAGAGCTCACTAGGGAGTGGCGGAAGCAACGGATCACAGTCGATGTTAGTGAATTTTGATGGGAGAAGAAAGAAAGATTTTGGAATAGGGAAAATTGAGAAAAGGAGGGTTTTGAGAGAGAAAGATGGGGTTTTGGGTGGTGAAACTTGGTTGAGGTGGCACGGTGGCCACTGATGATGAGGAAGAAGGGAGAGAGAAGGGGTTTCTAGAGCTTGATGGTGGATCATCTGAAGGCAGTGAAAGGTTTAAATCGAGTGGGTTAAGAGAGGAGATACAATTGATAGTTCCGAGAATTAGCTTGGCTATTCGATGATTGGGAGTAGCCCCAACAACCGATGTTTGCTCTATATCAACCTCGAGGAGTCCAGGCCGGTCACACCTCCCCGGCCTCATCCCAACAGTACAAATTTGGGTAGAGAACGGTGATTCCCCGATTGTGATTTCTATCTATATATTTTTTTAACAAAAATTAGACAGAGTCGGTTGGACCTGCCAACTTTAGTCCAAAATATGCCTAATTTGGGCTAGTTCTCAAACCTTGCAATCAAAATAACGAGCAATTGAAAAAGCAATAGGGTACTGAAGCAAAACTCAAATCAATAACAATAATTAATATTATATTTGTTGCTGAAAACGGGACCCGGGGGCGATCACTCGGCGGAGGAGGTGGAGGAGCTCCGGTGCGGGTAGGCGAGCGGCGGTCCGTCG